>JAAGEH010000014.1:1248775-1279183 GCA_011751065.1 Lasiurus cinereus | reverse complement strand
AGAGAGAGAGAGAGAGAGAGAGAGAGAGAAATATCAATCAGTTGCCTTCCATACCCTTCCTGACAGGGAAATGAACCCACAACTTGGGTATGTGCCCTGACTGTGAATGGAACATACAACTTCTGATATATAGGATGATGCTCCAATGAATTGGAGCCCAGTCAGAATACTCCCCAATCCTGTATTATTTAAAAATATACATATTTTTATAGATTTCAGAGAGGAAGGGAAAGGGAAAGAGAGAGAGAAACACCAATGAAAGAGAATCATTAATCTACTGCCTCTGCACTTCCCATGTTGGGGATTGAGCCTGCAAACCAGGCATGTGCCCTGACCTAAAATGGAACAGAGGCCTCCTGGTTCATAGGTCTACAATCAACCACTGGGCCATGCAGACCAGGTCCCGATCCTGTATTCTTTTACTCTGTGTACTCTTTAGCATTAAATGGCAGTCCATGTCCCATGCACCCATTCTGGTAATAAGGATGGAAACCTGAACATCATCCTAGCTTCTCCCTCATTTAGTCCTCAAACTCCAGATTCTTCTGTATATTTGGCCTTTTAAAGGATATCTCATATTCATCTCCACTTCTTCCATTTTCATGTGTCCCTGGGGTCAGCTGCAATTGTTTTTTTAACTAATCTTTTTTTTGTCTTTTTCTAAACTTATCCACCTTACTTTTATAGTGTTCTTCCTAAAACTCAGATATTTTTATGTTATTTCCCTGTGTTTAATCTTTTACTTTTCCTTCTGACATTCATTGTGAACTCTACTCTGTAACTGAGTCCAACGATCTTACATGATCAGGTCCCTACTTGTCTTGGTTCTTTCTCAATCTATTCACTCCAAACACTAGCAGTTCCAAAACATGCCATGCTCTTTTGTTTCTCTATGGTTTTTGCACAACTTGTTTCCATCTTCCTTTTTTTTTTTTATCTAAATATTACTTTACCCTATAAAACTCAGCTTAGGCTAAACCAAAAAAAAAAAAAAAAAAAAAAAAAAAAACCACAGCTTAATTTTTCCTTGGCAAGCTATAATAACCTCCCTGTGTCTTTATCATAAAACTCAGGACCCTTTTTCTGAAGTTGAAGGTGACTGGCATTTGCATCTTTGTCAAACCTAATAGTCTTCTCTGAATATTAATGCTGCCTAAACTCTCGGAGGAGATTTGCTTTTTTTGAAGCAGTCTTCTTGTCAGTCCTCTGTGGCTCAACATTCTCCAGGCTGGTGTCGAGCTCTCTGGCTGCTTCTTTTGTGCTTCAAGGGCTCCTGTCATCCTTCCTCTGTGGACCTAGAAGTGTTTCTTGCAACTTTTTCTTTAGATATCTGATCTTTTTTCTACCCCCATACATTTACTCCCTGTGAATATCATTTCTTAAATTTAGAATTGTCATCTCTGAGAGATAAATCCTGAATCTTTATTCTGAATCCAGACCTGTGCTCCAATATACTCTACTATGACTTGAAATTCCTTCATAAGCCTTATCAAAGTGTACTGTCATGCATTTGTATGATGTTATGACTGTTTGAATAACTCATTACACTGTAAATTTCAAGGCTCTAGTGTTTGGCACTGTTTCTGAGATTACATATATTTCAATAAATACTTGCTGAATAATAACCAGTTGTTATTCGGACTATGTAAGAGGGTACTATTCTTGTTTCTGAACTGTACCTTAGAACAGGTGAACAGTATCCCCATATTTCAAAGAAGTGTTGCTGCTATGTCTATTCAGGGCTTGCGAAGAGATGGCCTCCACAAACTAGTTTTGTGACATTTCTAGGCCACTAACTTCCTTCAGGCTATGTAAAGAAGACAAGATTGATAGCAGAGAAGCACTATTCATTGTGGTTGAGAGAATGCTTTCATCCATCTCAAGCCAAGTAAAGGGACATTTAGGAAAACCCGCGGAAGACTTTTCAGATTGACATGTCCAGTTGTGCATGTTATCTATTATACTTTAGGGGTGCCATTCACATCATAGCCATTATAGTTTAGTAAAGTAATTTTCAATCAGATGGCAGTAAAATTTTGTGTTTTAATAAAGTCTGTACAGCCTCACCAGCATGGCTCATTGGTTGAACATCACCTCTGAACCAAAAGGTCATGGTTTGATTCCTGGTCAGGGCACATGTCTGGGTTGCGGACTCCATCCCAAATTGGGGGCATGCAGGAGGCAGCCAATCCATGATTCTCACTCATCATTTCTATTTCTATTTCTCTCTCCTTCTGAAATCAGTAAAAAATATATTAAAAAATAATAAATTCAGTATATAATATGATAATTTAATGACAGATGTTAGTATAATATCTTGAGTAATGGTGTCTTTTTCTACTTTGCACAAAAGTGACACCCGAGTTTGATATTTACCCTCCAGAATTTGGAAGCTATAGAGATTACTCTCTGTTACTCATTTAGAACATTTCTAAGATAAGAGACTAACTGAATTTGGGCATTACTACAGCATGAGGACTGAAAACTAGGAGGGATACGATGTACTCTCGCTGCTAAGGAGCAAGGGTTCCTGTTTCCTCTGCCAACTAGAATGCTTGACACATAGTAGGTGATCAATAAATGACAAGTTTCAGGTGCTCATTATGTCTCCTTATTAATATTAATAAAACATAGTAAATTTCCAAGCTCAAAATCTTAAAAAGCAATCATGTATTGTACTAAGCACAAAATAATTTTCAATATAAAATGTTTTATTTTACCTCGGATGTCGAATTTTAAATATAATTTTATTATATATTAACCAGCAAGCAAGGATTCCATTTATACTCAGGCAGAAAGACCTCTTTATAAATCATATGTTGTTCTATTTCCTCATTTGGGTTCATATAAAAGTGAATGAGCATATAGGCCAAATGTATGTGGAAAGATGGATAGATGGGTCATATTTCTGTTAACATTTTTCTTGAAATTGCCCTCAAGTATCCTGAATGTATACTTACTGAACTATTTATGAACATCATAAAGTCTGATTTTCCTGAATATCTAAAGAACCCGTATTTCCTAGGTTGTGTTTAGCTCAATACATGACACTTTAGTTTGTAAAAAATGTTAATTTTTTTTTCCATTTACACAAAAATGGGAAGTCAGAAACTCAGCTGATGTAAGAAAAATGCTCTTTTATATAGTGTACGCCCATGTAGAAAATGTGTCTGCTATTAAAACTCACTGTGAAAAATCCATGGATATAGTAATCAAATGAAATATTATGGAGCCATTAAATAATTACTGTCATTTTTATTATTTTTAGCAATCTTATTCGGTCTGAGAGCAAGGATGCTTTTGCAAAAACAAACCCTAATGGTCCTACTAAAGTCTTTCCAAACTATGTACAATTTATCTTTTAGTACATGAATCAGAGACTTGCAAATTTATTAGTTTTTCTACACATGTTTTTAGTCTATTTCTTTTTTCAGATGGGCAGGCATCTGAAAATATTTTTTCTTTTCTTACTTTAAGTAGAATCATCTTAAAAGAATGAAAATGCCACGTTAGGGAGTCAACAAAGCATTTAATATGAAATTGTAATAATTGGCTTATCTGTCAAATATCTCACAAGTTCAATTTACATTCTAAGAGGAAAGAAGCTATATATTTTTTCACCTATCACAAAATAAGTACAAAACTTAAATTTGCTGAATTAATGAATAAAATACCACTTACTGAACTATTTATGAACATCATAAAGTTAAGTGTTTAGCTCAGTACTTTATTATAGTTTGGCCAGCAAAAATGTTCCTTCTGGCAGATTAAGGCCTGTGACGGATCAAAAAAAGTAATTAATTATTATTTTCATTTTTAAGGATAAAAATAAAAATTTCTTAGGTCCAAGAATTTCAGTATGTTGTGAGAGGTTGCATTTTGTTTATGAGTTTTATGTATAGTGAATATAGAGTTTCTTTCATTCATCTTTTCCCTGGTGGCAGCAAAAAGATGTATAATAATTTTCCCCTTTCCTCACTTCAACAGAAAGATGAAATGGAAAACAATGCAAGTGGTTATTGAATTACAGCTTAAATTGGAGTTATTTAGATGTTCCTATCCCTTCATAGGAACATCTAAATAACTGCTTGTAAATTTCAATGAGAATCAAATGAGGGAATATGTGATGTGTCTCTGTAGTAATTAGTGAGACAGAGACTTGACCATTATCCAGTTAATCTGATCGACAAAGACAGCCAAATTGGGTACTTCAAGTCCCAAAGTGGATTTATTTGGCCTAGTCATTCCAAATTGACTATGAACATTAATTACATTAACAACGCAGCTGCCAACATTCTCCTCACTGTAGGTTGTATGGAAGGAGCTCAAAAATAGGGAGATGATCAAGGAAATGTAGAAAAAAGAGGACCAACTGAAGGCCATAAAAGTGTGAAAATATAATTAATATTTAATATTATAAGAAATGACAGAAAAGGAGAAAGGCAGTGAGAGGAGCTTTGGTGTAATGCTGCTGAAATTGGGTTAAAGATGACCAAAAACCCTGATTTCTTTGACTTTTAATGACTTAAATAATGCCTCCCCCTCCCCCTTTTTCTTTAACTTACAGAATTTGAACAAGGAGGATATGTCCAAGTTCTTGACTGATAAATCCTTATAGTTGCTAGAACTAATACAATCTATGTTATGAGTGAGAAAATCTGCAATGTTAAATTATTTTCTAAAATAAAATCGTAAGTAATAAATTCAAGGGTGTAACAATTAAGCTACTGTGCTAGATTATATAAATTTAAAGGAATTTTGTATAGTTCATTGGCCCCCAAAATATACAAAGAAAATAAATACTAATTTGTTTCAGATGAACTTTTCCTGTATTGCACTTTTTAGTTGAAGAAGGCCAAAGGAAGAAAATTATGATTGCTTAGTATCAATAGACAACATTCATTCCTCTTGCTTATACCATGTCCGATTCCCACCTCATCCCCAATATCCTATAAAACTATTAATTTGTGACTAGACTTTGCATGAATATTCCTATTTCATCAGAGATTGATTATATTTAAATATATGAGTATCTGCAAAAATTATGATAAATTTAATGTAATCAGTCTCATTTATAATAAATCCCTTCTTTGGAAAAGGAACTACAACTGTAAGGTTGCTTTTTGTTTCTGCTTTGTGTAATAATACATATGATCAGTGGCAAGAGATAAAATCCACCTTGGTACCATGTTATCCATTTCCTTTTAGAATTTTAATGGTTACTAAAATACTGGCCCACATTCGCTTTTTAATCTGGTCTGGAAAAACAACCTCCAACATTATTATAGTACCACAGTCACAACGATTAGAGCTGAGTCACTAATTCCCTGGAACTGACCCATTCATTATCACTAGTTTTTGCTCTTTATTATTTCTTATTAAGCAAGGCTAAATAAATGGCAGGTATCGTGATTTAAGATATTGAAATTTTAAATATTATCACATATTGTCCAAGTTGGGATCATTTTTCTAGTTGTGTCAAAAATGTCTAGGCACCCTTCACTTATTTCTTTTCACAGAGGAGTTTAACATATCTTCAATATAGCAGTGTATGTCTGTTAAAACTTTCTGTGATGACAGAAATATTTTGTAGCTACATTGTCCAATATAGTAACCACTAAGCACTTGCAGGCATTGAGCACTTGAAATGTGATTAGGCAACTAAAGGACTTATTTTTAAATTTTATATAATTGCAATTAATTTAAATTTAGATAGCCAACCATGGCTAATGGCTACCATACTAACATGTAGAGAAAATAGCCAGCTACTGCTAATGAAAATTCACCTGCATAGAATATTTTTCTCTTTATATCCTAAAGCAAATCTTTCTATCTTGACCTGAAGGACCCATGCTCTTGCAGAAAGACTTCCCCATCATCAGTAAAATAGGCGAAAATTACTCACATTATCAGATTTAAAATACACAAGATCCTAAATTCATTTCACAAATCTACTAATATATTATAGGAAATAAAGGGAATTTAAAAATATTGCAAGTCCAATATTAGAATTCAAGTTAAAGTGAACTGGTCCATTTGATATAGGAAATCTATTTGATATATACCAACTGAACCACTGCCAGTCTTGCTTAATGTCTTGGCATTTTATTTCCCTGCTCTCTCCCACTGAGTAGTTGGCATGACCTATTTTCCGAGTTCTTTAGGAGCCTTTACTTGGCTGGGCATTGGATCAGAAGATCTCAGCTGTCTACACTCCTGGTGACAGCCAGAGGTCCTCAGCTAAGGAGACACAGGGCACAGATGGCAGTAGTAATCCCATGCTCCATGTGTCTGATTCATGAGTTAATGTGCAGCTTTGTTTCTGAATTTTACCTCCACAAAAAATCCTTCTTAACAACTAACTGTTTTCAACTAAAATTATTTTGATTCTGGACTTTCCTCAAAGAGAGTCATCGTCTTTTGAAGGCATGTTCAGAGGCAATAGAATGCAATCTGGTTTAACATTGAAAGAAGACTATATCCATTTACTAAGTGCTGGAGGAGATAAAATGTTATTGATCCCAGTTTCTTAGCAGATGTTCTGTTCAGAGATTTAATCCCTGGCAATACTTAAAAGTGGAATTTAAAAACAGCCCTTGGAAATCATGAAGCTAAAATTTCTTGCTTTAGAGGCAAATCCCTTTCCCCACCAACCATCCAAGTGTTGGTCATGTTAAAGTACCTTTTAAAAAGTACTTTCAACTCTTCCTCTTATCTGAAGACTGAACAAATTAAACATGGTACTGCTATTGAAAGAAATCATAACTAAATAAAGGTTCTATCATTTAAGGACCATATTACAGGAAAAAAGAGAGAATATATTTCAAAGCCTGTTGTAGCTATTGCTTGCCAGAATACATGTGAGGCCTCAGACATAATTTTATTGATTAACAAAATCTGGCTAGCACTATAGTATCTGAATCATGGTTCATGCAAGGTGTTCTTCTTTATCACCTTTGGTTGTGACCACAGAGGCCACCTCAACCAATGGTCAGATCAACAGCTTTCCCAGTCTTCCCCCAGCACTATTAGTCCTAGATCCTCAAAATGCTTTAGTTGAAGGCAAGGCTGACCTGTCACTATACTGAAAGCTTCCCAAACATATGGCTCTTATTGATGTTTCTAACTCTTTATCCCTCTCACTTCCTCTCTGTAAAAAATCAGTAAAATATTTTATATATATAAAATTTAAAAATAGCTTGTTATTGGATTTTGTAAGAATATAAAATTGCTATAAAATTTCCTAAACTTTTTAGGTCCGATTCCCTAGATCAGTGGTTGGCAAACCACGACTCGTGAGCCACATGCAGCTCTTTGCTCCTTTGAGTGTTTCTCTTCTACAAAATACCACAGCCTGGGCAAGTCTATTTTAAAGAAGTGGTGTTAGAAGAAGTTTAAGTTTAAAAAATTTGGCTCTCAAAAGAAATTTCAATCGTTGTACTGTTGATATTTGGCTCTATTGACTAATAAGTTTGCCGACCACTGGCCTAGTGGATGACTTGAGGAGCAAATCTAGTTATCCAAGTTGCCATAATGTAGCAGAGCTTTCAGGTGAGGATGAGGGTTGATTGTTCATGCTAGAATGGTACCAGATTTTCTTACTGTTCTATAGCAGTGGGAGCTTTAAGTTTAGTGGGATTCTATGCCCGCAGGTGAAAGGGTCCCTTCTGTGGACCAGGACTTGTAAACCCATGGAGCCTCTAATGTAATGTATGTGGGAAGCACAAATTCCTCAAGTGGGTCACTGGGAGTAGAATAACTGATGAGCTAGGTGACTCCTATTTCTATCCTTCATCTCCTAGACCCAACTATTATATCCATAAGAGGCAAGGCACCACTCAGTGGCTGTTGGTTTAAAAACACTGCATTTTGAAGGACCGTTGTCTCATTCTCCTAGAATGTCTTTTCTAAGCTGATATCTCTGATTGATGTGTCTTCAAAAGGACATGTAATTGCTGTATTTGAAGGCAGCATCTGGCTGATGGGCACCTGCTGAGAAGCATGGATCCCATGCCATACATCCATTGTCTTTTGCTATAAATGAGTCCCTGTGTCTGAGATGATGTTAGGCAGAATCCCGTGTTAGTAGATTGAACTATCAGTTCTCAGTGGTCACATGAAGCATAGGGCCAGAACTAACATGAGGGGGTGAGGCAATCACCTTAGGCACATTATGTAAGGGAGAAGGCACACTAAAAACTCAGAAATCAAGAGAAAAATACATTAAAGCAGTATTTTTTAGAAATTAAGTGCAAAAAGTCCCATGATAAAACAAACATAATAAACTTAAATAAATAGAATATCAGTAATACAGATTTCCCCTCTTGCTGCATATGGGATCCTGTTTTTCTTTAAAATTTTGACATTTTTATCATGGCATTTTTGCATGACATTTCTATTGCATGACAAACTATTATGTTTACATTTACCTTATTGCTGAGTTTTTGGTGCCCTCTTAAATTTTGTGTCTGAGCCTGGTGCTTTACTTCACTCTAATCCATGAGAGACAAGCCCAAACTGGAAAGTATCTGATGCAATCAAGTTGCCATTATGTGGCTGGTTGGTCTTCTTGATAAATGGCCCTAAAAGCAGGGGAGAAGGGTAATGGCAGCTCAACAACAGCTTTGTTTCTAACAGGCCAAGCAGTGGAGCTAGCTATGTCACCCTTCGTAAGGAGGAGTCTATGGTATCGCTGCCTGTGCATGGCCTCCTTCTCTGCCACCATGGCCACTCCATCTATGGGACACTGGCTGGATGAAATACACTGGATAACTGATCGATCCTTTCCATCTGATTACTTGGTGTATTTTCTACAATAGATGTTCTCTGATGGGTGTTAAAGTGTAATATACCAAAAATCCTCACGTGTTATGCATCCATTGGGAAAGGCCACCACTTGACTTAGGACAATTCTCTAGAGAAGAGGCAGCTAATGGATTACTTGAAAACATTAAGAGAAGCTGAGAGTAGGTGACTGGTATTGAGCATCCGGATGAGGCATCTATATATATAAAAGCCTAATATACGAAGTGTCCTCTCAGGAATTCGACTGACTGGGAGTTTGATGGATCATTATGACATATGCTGACTACCAGGTGGTGGCACAGAATGAAGGAAGGCCCAG
Organism: Lasiurus cinereus; assembly: GCA_011751065.1. Taxonomy (NCBI): domain Eukaryota; kingdom Metazoa; phylum Chordata; class Mammalia; order Chiroptera; family Vespertilionidae; genus Lasiurus; species Lasiurus cinereus. The sequence continues at coordinate 1,270,059 of JAAGEH010000014.1, read as the reverse complement.
CCACTACTGACCCTACCCATGCACAAATTTCATGCACTGGACCTCTAGTCTATTATAAACACTTATACTTTCTGTCTATCTCACGTGTATTGGTAACAACAAGTTCATAGACTGGTCTGATTTAAGGAACACTACTCTACAAACCCAGAGATTCCTTTTAAGAACATATGTTCTAAAGCTAACAAAACAAAACAGGTTCTATTCACTCAGTACATATTTACTGAGTGTATACTACTTATCAGTCACTTTTCTATGTGCTGAGGAAGCAGTATTGAACAAGAAAATAAAGTCCTTGCTCTAATAGAACTTAAACAAATAATACATAATTTGCAGATCATAATAAATTCTTAAAGAAAAACACAGCAAAAAAAAAAAAATAAAGGAGATAGACCTAAGAAGGAATGAGGGTAAAAAAAAAATCAAGGAAATCAATCTGGAAGATATCTGGGGAATGAGCCCCATGGGTAGCAGGAGCCCAGAGGGCAAATTGCCTGAAGCACATGCATGTATTTAAAAAACAGCAAGAAGTCAGTGTGGTGAGAACTGAGTGACATAGAGGAAAAGGGATAAGAAATACAATTAGGGAGATAGCATAGGACTAGGTTAGGCCAATCTAAGGATTTATGTTTTACTCTGATATAGGAATCCATTGGAGGGTTTACCCAGGAGCAAGACACTACCTGACTTAAATGTGAAAAAGATCCTTTTGTCTGTTTTGAGAAAAACAGAATTAAGAGGATATGGGGGTGATTGCTTCTATTATGTCACCATTGAATTTATGTCTATTTCCTGCAGAAGCCTGGTGGGTAAGGCAAATGACAGTAGACCAGGGTAAATGTAATCAAGTAGTAGCTCTAACTGCAGCTGCTGTACTGCATGTGATGTCATTACTGTTGGAAATCAACACAGAATCTGGCAATGTGGCATGAGGCTATTGCCCTTGTAATGTGTTCTTTTCCATAGTCATCAAATGAAGATCAAAAACAGTTTGCATTCACCTGGCATAGACATCAGTATACATCCCTTGTCCTATCCCAGGGATAGGTCATCATATAGCCTGGAGGTCACCTCGATTGTCTGACAATTGTCAAACATCGGATTAGTCCATTGCATTGAGAACATCTAGTTAATCAGATCTAATGAGCAGAAAAAGCCAATAATCAGAATGCCTTATGAGGATAAGTGTGCTCCAAGGACAGGAGAAAAGTCTACAAATATTCTGGAGCTGACCAAATCAGTCAAGTTTTCTGGGGTTCCATGTATTATGCTTGTTAAGACATTCCCTTCAGACCTTAGGACAAACCCTGCATTTTATTTTACTATTAAGAAAGACCCAGAGTGGTTGATGTGACTCTGGGTTGTAGCATAGCAAAAACCAAGCTTTAGAATAATGCTCAGACCTTCCCTCAGATAACTCAGAAGTCAACTCGTTTTGAATGGGACCTGGAAATCGAGAGAAGTTTCTGCAGCAATTTCAGCTCTAGTACATACAGTCTTGATGCAAGTGCCATAATAAGTAGCAAATACCATGAATTATCAAGATAAATAAGAATGCAAGCCCACAAAAGAGCATTGCAGTGAAAATCCTAGTGTTCAAGGTCATAATATTGCAGTAGAATTCTCTTCAGAGTTTGGAAAGCAGTTCTGGCCATGCTACTTGGCTCCAGAAAGACTGAAGACCTGGACATCACTGGACCTTTCCCTCATGAACTTGGTAACATCAGTTTAATTGACTAGTAGACAGAGCAGCAATTCACTAAACAATTATACTTGCCTATTATGAGAAGATGAGGTTGCAGCTCCATAATGAGGAAACAGAAAATATTTAAAAACTTGGGGGTGATCTATCTATTGCAGCATTTTCTTGTTCATTCACACCCAAGTTTAATTTTAAATATATTTTATTGATTTTTTTACAGAGAGGAATGGAGAGAGATAGAAAGTCAGAAACATTGATGAGAGAGAAACATCGATCAGCCGCCTCCTGCACCCCCCACAGTGGAGATGTGCCTGCAAGCAAGGTACATGCCCCCAACCAGAATCGAATCTGGGACCTTTCAGTCCGCAAGCTGACGCTCTATCTACTGAGCCAAACCAGTCTCAGCCCAGGTTTAATTTTAAATGGTTGATTACAACCACACTCTGTTAAGAGCTGGGGGATCAGAATTGAAGGTCATACACACTTCATCAGCAAGCCACCTAGTGTAATAGAGTTCATAATCAAGCAAGAGGGATATATAAAATGAGTGGTAGAAAGAGATGAAGAGTCACCTATAGCTTTGGCAGCTGTAATAGCAAAAGCTCATTCTATTAACTCATGTCTTTCAAGTTTTTCTCCAGAAATTGTGACCAGTCCTCACCTGTAAGTGTCCATGACAGGATGTAATGAGTTCATATGGATCTGAGTGGTGCGATGAGTGGGAGACATTGGATGCTGTTAGTGTCCCATCAAGACGAAGGCTGGCCCTTTTCAGAGTTTCCATACGTGGCTCCCTCAGCTTCTGGGCACTTTTGTTTCTAAAGTCCTGCAACTATGGTTCTCTTTGGAAAACAGACCTTGGCTTCTTAGATAGCTTTGCCTGCATGCGAAGAGAGTCTGAATGCTGAAAGTTTTCCTGACTGGTTCAGGAGGATGTATGTCCTGCTTCCATGCCTCAAATGGGGACAGTGCCAAGTACATGTTAGACTGTGGAGTCTCTTTGCAGGATTCCTTCTCTTCCCTGCCCTGTGTCTCCCACCGGAAACACTCCCATAGTAAATCACTGCAAAAAATTTCTCATCTCAGGATCTGACCTAAGACAGACTCCTGTTACACATTTCTGTGGAAATTTTGAGTAGGATATTTGAGTCTGAAATTCCTGACAGAAATATGGGCTAGAGATATCTATTTGAGAGTTGTTGGCCTGTGATGCTATATAAAATCATGAAGCTAGATGAGATCACTCAGGGACTGAGTATATATAAAGAAAAAAATAATCTCAAGATATAAGAAGTCCCAGGTTTTCTTCATCTCCCCCCAACAGCTTTACTAAATCAACTGAATTCATGCTCTTTTTCAGCTTTGCTCTCAGGACTCAGGCTCTACGAAAGTTCTCAAACCAATCCACCTGATATTTAGTTGTTTTCTAGCTCTCCAGCCAATTTTATTTCATCAACCTATTAAGTTTACCCTCTGAAGGTATGTAGTCTGAGGGTATGGCTGATTTATAGGTCCCTTGTATAAGCAAACCAAGATGGATCTCTCAATAAATCTGGACATTAAACACCTGTTCCGGGATGCAAATGCTTGACTTAGGTTAAGCTGACAGAATCCCCAGTGCATTTCACATTTGGAGAACGCTTTCACCTTGACCTTGTTGGAAAGTATTTGGAACCTTAAAGGCAAGTCTGGAAAAATGTGAAGAAATGAAAATCTACAGAAGTAAAATCAAAGTATGTATTTGATCCAAGAAAGCCATCTATTTAAAATACCATGGTTCATATAATGCCTTCTCCTTAGTATATCCTTACAAAAATGTTGGTTGAATAAACTATATCCAATAAATAAATAAATAATATCCATTTATTATTAAATAATAAACTAGGGTAACAAAGATGAGAAGAGAAAGCATTAGAAATGGTATTTTATACATGATGTATTATCTTTACCTTAACTTTACACAAAGAATTTCTAGATCAACTGAATAATTTAGATTAACCTCTGTCAAGTAAATGCAGTTTGGGAATACAATAAAAAATGATGAAAACTAAAGAAATATAATTTTGTTAAGATAGTGGTTTTTGAATTTATTTTCATAAGTAGATTAGATTTTGTGAGCTGCTTCCTACATAGAAAAAAAAGCATAAAGTTCTTCATTTAAAAAAAAGTTAGATTTTGACTTGAATAGGAAGTACAAGGCTTCCCCCCCCTTTTGACAGTTTGCTTTTGAAAGGTTTTTCTTGTGAAATATATAATATACTGTTGCTAGTTGAATGTAATGATCCCTCACCCAAGAAGAAATAAAAGAAAGTCCAAATTTGGATAATTTTGCATCTCCAGGAACCTATTTGTGAGTTATATGTGTGTTAAAAAGCAACAAGCACTAATATCAAAAGCAGCTTTTCAAAAAGAAAACATGTAAGTGATGGATAAATGAATGCTGCCATGTTTACACTGAAGTTATTTTGACAATTACACATTCATTGCTTTATTTTAAATCTATATAGCTTCTCTGTAGCTTTGAGTCAACTTTAACTTATCCAAGGCACACAAATATTATCAGAATAAGAAAAAAAAAGATCCACAGTTTGTTTTATACACTGAGTAGCCAGATTATTATGATCTCTGAACGCATAATAATCTAGCACTAAGTGTATTTGTATCTCAGATGGATACCAAAAGTATTCTATACTTTTGCTGGAGATCAACCATCTATTTGTCCTGAGCTTTCTATCAGCTAATGCAAAGGGGAAAACTGATCAGGTGCATGATTTATAGTATCTTTGATATCAAATAAATGAAATACTCAAGAGAAGTACACTGAGTGGCCAGATTATTATGCATTCAGAGATCATAATAATAAGGCCACTCAATGTATGTCCTAAAGAAATCTGAAAATATAAACTAATACAAAATTAAAAGTTGGAATGACTATGAAACTCAATTATAATTGTGGTTGAATAATATATGGTATAAAGATTCAGAGGTAAAGACTAAGTAGAAAATTTTCAATGTTCACTAACAATTTAACTTTGTTATTTATCTTATGCTTGGATATTTTATATTTACAACAGCACAATCATGTTTACACAGTCCTGAATAGCAAAAACAATGTTCAGCTTCCTGTATATTTACTAAAAAAAGGCTCAAGGATCTTGATGGGTTCTTATCTCTCTCCATGTTTCCAAACCAGAGAACACATGTATGACTAAAGAAAATGCATCCTTTTATCAAAGATCCATGTCAAAGTCTCCTAAAAATTATTTTAGGTACTTTCTCCTTATAGCCCATGCTTTCTAGCTTCCATGCTTTGTACTTAATGCAGTCTGGGAATACAATAGAAAATGATGAAAACTAAATGAAATATAAAAATGTACTTTTCCAAAATCAAGTCACATTCATTCTTAATATATATATATTAATACATTTCAGAGAGGAAGAGAGAGAAACATAAATGATGAGGGAGAATCACTGACCAGCTGCCTCCTGCATTCCCCACACCGGGGATTGAGCCCACAACTCAGGCATATGCCCTCACTGAAAATTGAATTGTGACCTCCTAGTTCATAGGTTGATGCTCAACCACTGAACCATCCAGGTAGAGCAAGTCACATCCATTCTTCAAGACCCTGTTTATAAACCACTCTTCCAAGACACTTTCTCTGTTGCTATTCTGTCTTCACTAAATGGAAGTGATCATTCTCTGAACTCCCCTAGCCTTCTGTCTTTTGATTTTGATTAATACTCCATGACCCTGCCTAGGTTCAGTGATATTCTAGGACAGCTCATAGGATTGAACTTATAGTCATACACTGAGCTATGACATATAACTATGAAAGAGTACAAAGGAAAATCAGCAAAGGAAAAAGGCATGTAGGGTGAAGTCCAGAGGAAACCAAGAGAAAATTTCCAACCTTTCAAAAGTTTACCCCTGTGGTTTTGTACAGGGTGCACTTAATTCCACAGCAGTGAATTGTGACAATGTGAACAGGTAAACTCATGGGAGGCTTAATGACTAAAGTTTTTATTGGGGTTTGGGCCTGTAAGTATCTATTGCCAAGTATATACCAAATTCGAGACTCCTCTAGGAAAGCAGGTATTTAAGACAAATAACATAGTTTGCCTAGTTTAGGCACAGTGAACCATTGCTGTCAATTATGATGGTTCTCTATCCCTGAGGTCCAGGTTCTCAGATGCCAGCTAAGGACCAACCTGCCAGCAGGCCTTTTTTTATTTTTTTTATTGAGAGTCTCAGGCTGCTCTGTCATATTTTTTCTGCATAGAAAGTCAAACCGTTCAAATGTATATACATATATACTCGAGGCATGAAATTCATGAATGGAGGTGTGTGTCCCTCAGGCCAGCCTGCACCCTCTCCCATCTGGGACCCCTCAAGGGATGTCTGACTGTCTGTTTAAGCCTGATCCCAGTAAGATTGGGCCTAAAAGGGCAGTCAGACATCCCTATCACAATCCAGGATAGCTGGCTCCAAACTGCTCGCCTGCCTGCCTTCATGATCAGCCCCTAACCGCTTCTACCTGCCAGCCTGATCACCCCCTAACCATGCCCCTGCCAGCCTGATCGCTCCTAACTGCCTCTGCCTCAGCTCCCTCCACCGTGGCTTTGTCCAGAAGAATGTCCAGAAGATGTCCTGTCTAATTAGCATATTACCCTTTTATTAGTACAGATATCATGGTCTAAGGCTCTCCCACCCAATTCTTCTTCCTACCTTTTTAACTTTTTACGGGTATCACACATTCTTCCAGCCCCACATCACCATAAATAAACCTCCAATGATTCTAGCCTAGTTCTTGTATCGGCTCCCAGAGGATCCAACCAACATAGTGTATGATGGTTAAATAAAAGAGATGGACACTTCCAGGGAGCTGGAAGCCTTGAAACTCAAGAGAAAACTACTTTTTGAAGAGAGATACAAGCAGCATATTTCATTCACTGCCACAAACATGCAAACTGTTATTAAAAATGTAATCTTAATGATATAGATGGTCTTTTGATATCAAAATTCATATATCAGTATGGGTAAATATTATTTGATTATTGTAATGATTCAGGGCTCAGCATTAATTACATTTTGTATGCTTGTAAGTCATAAGAAATCACGTTGACAAAAATATTAGCATACTCACACATTAGAAGCCCAATGCATGAAGATTCGTGCTAGAATGGGCTTTTCTTTCCCTGGCTGCCAGCATTGCCTTTCCACTCTGGCTAGCCCCTTTCTGCTCCAGCCCCGAGCTTCCTCTTTCTGCTCTGGCCCCGCCTTCCCACGCTGCCCAGAGGCCCTGAGAGACTGCAGGTGGGGTGGAACATCTGTGTCATCATCATGGTGATGACACAGGCATCCTGTCCGCCCATCCCCATCACTTGGCACCTGTGTATGCAAATTAACTGCCATCTTTGTTGGATTAATTTGCATACCACTCCTGATTGGCTGTAGGCATACCAGAGGTATGTTCAATTTACATGTTTGTCTATTATACTGAGTGACCAGATTATTATGATCTCTGAACACATAATAATCTGGCCACTCAGTACATATATATATATAAGACCCCTGCATGAATTTTATGCATGGGTAGGGTCCAGCAAGCCTGACCAGGGGGAGGGGGCATGGGCAGTTGGTCGAACTCCTGGTAGAGGGGACAATTTGCATATTAGCCTTTGATTTTATATGTGTGTGTGTGTGTGTGTGTGTGTGTGTGTGTGTGTGTGATATTTTTTAATTCGTTTACTGTAAGATCACTGAGAACTTGGAAGATTTTTTTCATTACTCCATCAATTCCAGTATGGAATAAGATTCCTGCCTGATGGGAGACATTCTACAAGCATTGGTGATTAGAAAGTCTGCTGATTCAGGAAGGAACAGCAAAAAAAATAGGGAAGAAAACTCAACAGTGTAGAGGGCATTTCTGCTATTCCATTCTGAATGGAGTCCCCTATATTACGTACGATTTCCCCATATCAAAGAATAGGGGATGGAACAAATTTGATAAAAGATAAGGGATACCAGATGAATGATATTACTACTGAACTCAGATAATTTATTATATACATATATTTATATATATTTTTATGTATGTACATTTTAAGAAAGCAGGATTATGCAATTTTGTTCAACAAAATTCTGTCAGATTACTGGCATTTTAATCCTGTCAAGTCTCAATTTTTCTTATTTCACTCAGAACACAATATGTATATTATAACCCATGTCTCAAATTTACTTGCTTACAAATACTTACTGAGCATTTACTGTTACTGAAATATAAATATTAAGAGCCCAATAATAAGAATAGCTAATACACAGAGCCAGTGTTCTAAGCACCACTTTAAGAGATTGATACTGTTATATATTTGTCTTTTACAGATAACCTTACTAAGGAAGTTTACCCTCCTTAGCAGTTACTCTGGAAACTACGCTCTTAATTACTCTGTTATAATGATTATCACATCCTCAAAAGGCACACGGTCTTTTATTTCACATAAAAATGATTTTATTACATAAAATATTATTTTGACAAAATTAGATAAAAAAACATTTTTATTCCATTTTAATGTTTTCTTCTCCCCCACTTTAAAATAAAAGAATTACAGTATTGCTAGATTTTTTTCCCATTTCATCCTTGGTAAGTTATACGTTTCTTTTTTAACAATTTATCATTTAGTGATTCATAAAAAGTTGTGAGGACTCAACAATGTACTTAGCATTTGTGACTGTCATTGTAAACACAAATAAAAGGGAAATTATATTGGTTTAAAGAAAAAAAAAAGGTATGCGCACTGAAATCTTTTTATCTCTACAGGTGTGAGATAGTTAATTTTTGCTATTATACAATTAGAGTAACTGTTTAAGAAGAAAGGTTTTCATTTCTCTCTGAATAACATGCATTTTTATCATTAATTGCCTCCCATACAATGACACAATTAATACATAGCAGAACCTGGAAGAACTCACAGAAAGGAAACCATACTCCTGACTTTTTTTTTTTACTTCTTATAGAACAAATTAAAAGTCTAAAATGTTATAAACAAGCTACAGTATGTCAAACTCAACTGCAGTTTGGAAATACAGATATAATTTAACTTCTGGATAAGGAAACAATAATTGGTGTGAGGAAGGAGTTGTCAGAACTGTTTTCATATTGCTAAGTCAACATTAACATTCAAGTTCAGAAGATGGCAATGTTCTGTAGCTGTGGGCTAAGCTTTTCATTGGCGTGACTAAGATAACAGACATGTCAAAGGCATTGTTTTAATTTACAAATACTTAAAACCTCCTTCAGGTGACTGATACTATTCTCCAGTCATACTAGAGGCAACTGAATCTTAGGAAGTTCAAGTGGTGGTCTCAGGGTTACATCAGTAAAAAGTCCAAGTAAGCAGCAACTTGCACTCAGAGTTAGTACCCTTAACCACTAAGCCGCATTGCCTCTCAATCATCTATAAAGATACCTGGTTTGAATGTAACAGATATGTTCAGTACCATGTAGTGAGCTGCAATTCTCTAAGTGTCTCTTATACATCTCTTACAAGAAGAACCATTGACTGCTTTTGCTCTGGGATATCTTTTTAAGGATGTTTGTATAATGGCTAGCATTGCAGTATCCTATCTAATAAAGAGGGAATATGCTAATTGACTGCCACACCCTCAAAGATGGTGGCGCCCACAGCCACAAGATGGCAGTGCCCAGTCCTCTCAGCCTCACAGTGGCAGCAGGCATGTGGCACGGCTGGGCCTGCTCCCAGGCCTGCCTCAGAAGTCCCAAAGTCCTCTCAGCCCTCCAGCCACCCAGGGCCGGCCCAAGGAGCAGGCAAGCCTCGGATGGCAGCTGCCCAGCTGCCCAGGGCCACCCGTGGCTCAGGTAACCAGGGTCAGCTGAGTCTTGTGCTGCTGGCAGTGACAGCAGCAGAGGTGAATGGGGGCATTGGCTTCCCCTGATTGCCGGGTCGCCTCCCGCCCCTGAGGGCTTCCAGACTGTGAGAGGGGGCAGGCTGGGTTGAGGGAACCCCCCTCCAGTAAAAGAGTTTTCATGTACCGGGCCTCTAGTCCTATATAATAATCCTATATAATAAAATGGTAATAAGCAAATAGACTGAATGGTGGAACGAAGGGTTGCTATGATGTGCACTGACCACCGGGGGCAGACACTCAATGCAGGAGCTGCCCCCTGGTGGTCAGTGGGCTCCTACAGGGGGAGTAACCCTCAGCCAGAAACCAGATTGATGGCTGGTGAGCACAGTGGTCTGCCTCCAAGGCAGAGATAGAATGTCTGACTGGCTTTGGCCTACTTCCTGCCTAAGGGTTCCTGGACTGCTAAAGGGTGCAGAAATTTCCCCCCCCCCCCCCCCCCCCCCCCCCCGCCAGAGTGCACAAATGTGCACTGGGCCTCTAGTAGAGATATAATCTCTCTGTCAATGCTTACTGCCTATTAAAAATATTAGAGTTTCATACACTCAGGATTCTGTACTCCCTCCCCCTAATCGACTCTGTGTTTGCAGGTGTCACCTGACCATCTTGGCATTGTCTCAGAAGAACTGATCTTTGGAAACCAGCTCAAGAAAATAGCTGATAGTCTGGCTACTTCTATTTTTCAATGGGTAATAAAGTCCTTTTTGCCAAAAACCACCCAGAATTTTTTAAAAAAATTCTCAAATTGGAAGTAGATCTAGGTTCTATGGTACCTAAAGTTTATTACTATTTTGGGGTCCCTATTGAAAGCAAAACATAAACATTACATATACAAATTAAGTTGAAGGCTGCAGAAAGGTGCTGTCAAGTGAGGGGTCCTGTAATAAAAGTTTTATTCATGATGGATCCATCTCTGTCTGAACTTTATTTTTGGAAGTATTAAATTTCCAATTTGACAAATGGCTCTAAATGACTTTTCACTTCCCAAAGCAGCAAGGTTATATATCACACAGTGCCTCATTTTAGAAATGGCTCTTAATTTTTGTTTCCAGGGCAAAATAAAAATCTAGAGTATCTTTCCTGTGCCAAAATGTTTTCAACACTTTTGTATCTTGGTCAGATTTACAGATAAGTCTAGGCAGTATTTTTTTTTTCTTTCATCTGTTGACTCTAAAGTAAATATGATCAGACTAATGTCTTAAATTAATTAATAAAACCTGCCTGGTGACAAGAATAGTTAAGTTCTAGCATAATTGAGCCTAAACTCCTGAAACCTTGAATTCATGGAAATCATACCATGAATGTTGATATAGTTTCAACATGGGTATTTGGTAGCTCTATGATGCTTGAAACACTAGGGAAAAAAACATACTTCATATGACACTCTGAAAGTAGCAAATAATCTTTTGCATATAGCACTGAAGAGGAAAAACTAGCTTACCTCATTTTGTTGTGTAAAATCATGCCTTTTAACACAGTAAAAGCTTGAAATAGTTAAAACCATTCACAAGTCATATTTGTGTATTGTTCACTGATAATAATTATAGGTAAAACATTATATAGTAAATATGGAAGTCAATAAACTATTAAGAAAATAAGTAAAGTTCACCTACTTTTGAGATATTACTTGATCGACTTGCAGATCGTCCTGGGGATTTTTCATTCTGAAAAATAAAATTATAGTAATTGATTAAACATACGGCAATGGTCTTCACCACCGAGAAAAAGAAAAGCATTGCTAAGGCAGATGTTGTTCTGATAGATGTATAAACTGCTTATACAGGATGGCTTGTTTCTTACTAAATGGTATACATTATCAGTGTCCCTTTTGAAATGTTTCAATTAATACCAGGGTATATATCAGTCTAGAAGTATTTATTTTCAGAAAATGCTTACTTCTCTCGAAAAAACGAATGCACTTCCTTTGAAATAAAAATAGACCGTAGAAATGCATTTCATTATTTTCCCTTTTGCTTTTGCTACCAGGAAATTCTGGGTCTCAGTGTCAGTAAATATTGCATATGTCTCACTCCTTCTTCTAACATGTACTTTATTAGTTTTCCTGTTATTTTCCTTTTGACATAAAATAATCTAAACTATAGTTTTTGCAATATTTAATCGTTTAAATTAAAAATACTTTAAACATATTTTAAAATTTAAAATGTAAAGTTAAGTTAAAAATTACAACCTCAATGTTTGCTTCTAAAGTTATTTTCCAATTTTGTAGAACAAGAACCATAAAAAAAGGTTTTGAATAAATAATAAAAAAAAAGTCATCAATTTTAAAGGAGGAAGGAACCTAAAAGAGTGTCAACCCTTCCTTGGAAGCCCAGAAATATTCTGTTCCTGCTAGTCATGGAATTTGTGCCAGTGAGGCCTTATAACTAGTCCATTCCAGTGCTTTCCACTCTGCCAATTATCTGCTGGTAGATAAGTGACTGACACTTAACATGTAGCAAGAGACCACAGTACTTTTCTTCTGCCCAGAAAATGTTGGAGGGACTTGTTCTGGAAATCAGAAGTTGTGAAAGATATGAATTAACCTTGTCACTGAAATACTTTAGGAGTCTCTTAAATAGAAATTTCTGAGCATCTGGACTCATCACAAAAGTAGACTTGAACAGACACCTTGACAGAGGTCATTTTTTGAGAACTAAGTTGTTATAACAACCTGTGGATCTGAAATCGCTCCATGATGATGGCTTGCAACAGTTTCAGAAACAGGCGGATGACAGGATATGGCAAACGTGTTGTGGTGGAAACACAGTAGCTGCATTCACTGCAGACTGTCACTGTGTCAGGCACAGGTTTGCAGATAGATATTCCAGCCAAACAGTACTTTTTCCTTTACATGCAACATCCATCTCCTGCAACCACTCATGTCACTGTGGAGCATGTTATTACAGAGCGAGATGAGTCCCAACGATACGATTAGTTACACCTCATAACAGGCCCGTGATCCAGGGGGAGATTAATGTATCTACTACCCGCAGACATTTTTCCTTGATTAGCTTCCCCTGGTGATGGAGAGAGGTGCTTTTCAACTGACATCTCAACTCCTCTTCTAGAGACTAAAAAACAAAAGCAATCCATCTTTCCTTCTCAGTGAAATTCAGGATTTTGACACAATGGAATAGAGGTAAATAGGCCACACAATATTAATAGGCTTTGGGAACAGTTTCGTTGTCGTGCGTTTTGCTCTGTTTTCTATATTAAAATAGTATTTGAGGATGTGATTGAGGAACTAGAATTGAAAGGTGTTTTAGCTGGAAATAAGAAGTGATGTAGGAAATGTAATTTGGCATTAGATGACCTAATTTTTCAAAAACAAATAGGACTTTGTGGTGTTCTTTTCAGATAGAACAAGGAGGATAAGGCTCCCTCCACAACTGTGAATGAGTTCAGCACAGGATTATAATTAGGAGATAATTCCATACTCTTCCCCAGTACTCCCCAGTCTAATGGGGAGGAAGCATCTGCTTGATTGTTAAGTACTTCAAGGGATCTTTTAATGTGAAAGCTGTTGGTCTCCTTTTCTCCTAAAACTAGGTGAGGCATTGAAAGAAATGAATGAGCTTGTGCAAAGGTTAAATTGGTTGCTATGGCTTCATTCCCTATTGTCTCTATTCCTATTACCATATAGGAACAGCGGTGCACTGTTGCCATGTTGGCAGTGACAAGAGTACGAGACTTGCAATTAGACTTGTGGGAGCGTACTAGCTCTAGCAGGAATATACTATTTGACATTGGAGGACTTAAATTTCTCTCATTCTGAAGCAGAGACTGTTATACACATCAAGCAAGTTACAACTGAAAACATTTTATAGATTGCAAGATTATAATATTTCCATTATTATTTACAGATAGAGAAAACACCAAAAGAGCTCCCTCAAATTTCACGATGGCCTGGTCAGTGTGGCCCGTGGTTAAGTGTTGACCTGTGAACCAGAAGGTCACAGTTCAATTCCAGTCAGGGCACATGCCCAGGTTGAAGGCCCAGTCTTCAGTAGGGGGCAGGCACAAGGCAATTGATCAATGATTTTCTCCCATCATTGATGTTTCTCTCTCCCTTCCCCTTTGAAATCAATAAAAATTATATTTTTTAAAAATTTCATGAAGATTGTCACAGATTATGAGACTCATAATTTTCACATAAACATTTGAGTTCCTCAAGTCTTGCAATTCTGCTTCTATTATGGAATAGATTTTGGTACATACAATTTAAGAACAGAAAATCAAACTTTTCTCTACCCAAAGGAGTTAAAGAGATTTGGTCTGCCTTGCCTTGAAGCAAAGAGCCAGGAGCTCTTTATCTCTTGGAAAACTTCCAAAGCAATCTGTCCAATTTTCCATTAATTAACTGGGTGGCTTGTGCCATTACTATTGCAATGACATATTCTTCTTTGTAGATTAGTCAAATATGGTTGTCATACCTCATTACAATCAGTTTAAATTTCTTTACCTTAGATTAAGCAGAAACTGTCTCCAATTCTGACATCGCTTACTGGTACTCAAATTATAGTGACCTTGTAGGTCAATAAAAGTTGGAGCCAAAAATTTCTAACAAGTCTGCATGGAAAATCTGAGGCTAGCAGATCATTTATAGTATGCAGACTGAGAGACTTGGTTTTATAATTGATTTTTAATATTTGAAGGAGGTTTCATAATTTGGTTTGATTGTATCTGAGAGTGTCAGTTTTTTGTGTGATTATTATTGATAATATAATAATATTTTAAAGTTTCTTCTCAATTAAGCATGGTTTAATTTTTATTTACAGCAAGAAATATTATGATTACCAAATAAAAAATCATTACTAAATTGTTTTAATATATTTTAAATGTCATGATCTAAGGAAAGTGGCATAGTCCCTTTAAAAGAAAATGTGTTAAAGAAGGCACGATATGACTGGCTTTGTATTTATATAGGAATACTCTATATTTTATGGCATTGAACAAAAGAGGGCAGTAAGGAAGCTTGTAGCAGGTTTTATATGTAAACTGAAGAGAAAAACTGAATATTCCTGAGTGAAGAAAATGGAATAAGATAGTCTCACACAGACCACTGATATGATGGTATTTTGCAGTATATTCCACTTTCCCCCCCTTGCCCACCCCCAGGCTAAAAGTCAAGAGTATTGAAAAGAAAAAAAAAAAAAGGAGTGAGATAATTTGGAGGATGGCCTGAAGAATTCTAAGTAGAAAATAGACTATTTTTTTCTATGGTAACTAAAGCTTATAATAGAAGAAAGTCTCTGAAAATGAAACGTAAACAAAAAATAAATAAGAATGTAGCAAAAAATGACTAATGCAATAAAAACTTAATTAATAGATATATAAAAATCCCATGTCCATTATTTGAAATATACTTTTTAATGTCTATAAAACATTTAAGAATTATTTGACCTCAAATAATACCTTAACAAAAATATTTAAGTAAGAATTTTATAAGGTACTTCAGTTGATACTGAGCAAATAAAATTAGAAATAAGAATTTAAATGTGACTAATCTTTTGTTGTTGTTAATCCTCACCTGAGGATATTTTTTTCCATTGATTTTTAGAGAGAGAGAGAGAAGAGATGGGTTGCCTTCCACAGGAACTCCAACCAGGGCCAGGGATCGAACCTGCAACCTACATACTTGCCATTGACCTAGAATCAAACCCACAACTCTTTGGTAAGCAAGCCTACACTCTAACCACTGAGCCATGCCAGCCAGAGTAAAATGTGACTAGTAAATCTTAGTCATCTGAAAATTAATTAACAAGTCTTTAGATAATGCTTATTCTAAAGAAATGAATACTCTCTGGGAAATCATAGCCCGAGGCTCTAGAAAACAGCATACTAAAACCTTTGGAACACAGAAAAGGCTGTATCCAGATAAGCGTTTTATTTATTTATTTATTTATTTATAACATATTTTTATTGATTTCAGAGAGGAAGGGGAGGAGACAGACATATAGAAACATCAATGATGAGAGAGAATCATTGATTGGCTGCCTCCTGGGGATCGAGCCTGCAACCCAGGCATATGCCCTTGCCTGGAATCAAACCCAGGACCCTTCAGTCCAAAGGCCAAAGCTCTATCCACTGAATAAAATTGGCCAGGACCAGATAAACATTTATGACTGTAAATGGCTTTGTTATTAAAGAACACAGTTCAAAATAAAACAATATAGTGAAAGTTATAAAATATAAAAGCTAAAACACATTACGTGAATATAAATAGGAAAGATAAAGAAATATTTTTTATAGCAAATCCCTTTTATATAATTACAAAATAGATGAATTTCCTATAAGGTTTGTTAAGGAAAAGAGAAAGCAACATTATATAAGAAATAAGAATGGATATATAACCAAAGACACAGAAAGGATCAGAAAAACAGATTATAAAAGCTACATGTAGTGCTATTGCAACAAATTTGAAAACCTGGAGGAAATGAATCAAATTCTGGCAAAATAAAAGTTACCAGAATGTATTCAATATAAAGAGGAAAACTTGATAGACAACAAAGAAGAGATTGGGAAACTCAATGGAAGTCTGTACATCCTAAAAGATAAGGGCATGATGATTTCATAATTGAGCTGTATCTTACTTTTAAAGAATAGTTCCAACTTTATTTATACTATTCTTAACCATAGAAACATACATTTTCCTAATTTATATTAGTATTCTTGCATAAATGAAACTTCCAATGTATAAAAAAAGTACACAAAAACAATAAAAATTAAAATAAAATTATGCTTTAGTCTTTTTTGGGATACAGATACAAAAACATCTTTAAAAATATTTGCTGTTATCTAAATAGTAGCTTATGCATCTTTGCTACACCAGCAGTTTATTCAAAATGTGCACAGGGAATAATATAAGCCTGACTTATTCCAGTCATTTTCTTATCAGGAATTCTGTCAACATAATTCTTTAGATACATTGAAAGGGCAAACTATAATCTTATAATTAAATGCCAAAAAGATATTTGACAAACCTCAGCAGTCTTCTTAGAATGTAAGCTCTAGGTGAAACAAGAATTGAAGGAAAACTCTTAAAGTGATAAAAGCAATATTCTAAAAACCATTACAAATATTATTCTAAATGGTAAAATATTAGGATTATGTTAATTAAGAAATTCTATTAGGAATGCTTGTTCTTGCTATTATTACTCAACCTGTCTTATAGTTTCTAGCAAATAGGATAACAAGAAAAATAATTATTTTGTAGAAAAAATATTTTAAAAGAAGCAATAAAACAATCTTCTTTCATTAATAATATGTTATGGAAATTCCTATAATCTCTAATTAAAAAAGAAAACTACCACAATTAAGGACTAGATACAGGATAATTGTATTATGACAGAGTCTATCAAATTTTCTAAAATCTCTTCTCTCTTCTCCTATACTGACAAAATAGTAACTGGGTAGACATCTTTCTAATCACATTATCTCTCCCTTCCAGTTACAGGCTGCCTATGACTCAATTCCCTCCAGTGAGATGTGAACAGAGCCAGCAATCATCAGTTTCCTGCCTGCCCCATAAATCTAAAATTTCTTCCATACTTTTTGTATTGCTCTGTGCTAGGATGGTGAGTATCAGAGCATGTCAGGAAGCCACTTAATAGGTTAGTAGAGCTGAATTCTCTCGAGTCCTTGAATGACCACATTGTGAGGAGACCTTTGACAATTTGGAACATACTCACTAAACTGTCATGAGAGAGAGAAACTTGTATTTCTTTCAAGCCATCACATTTTTTTTGGATTTATTATAACAGTTTAGTCTATCTTAATGGAAATACTGCAAAATCAATTACTTTCTCTCTTCTAGCAGAAATGTAATAATAAAAACAAACAAAAATGTTTAGGAAAACATTTCACAAGGAAATCATAAAGTCTTATTAAAATATAAACTATAAAATCTTACTGAGAAGTATAAATCATGATATGAACAAATGAAAGCATCATTCTTTGATGAGAAGATATAAATCCTCTACAAATTGACATATAAGTAGAAGGTAGTTCCAATGAAGTCTCCAAGGAGGCTTATTTCTTCCTTTCTGAAGTAGACAGGAGGGAGACAGAAGGGTCTTAAAGAACATACATAAACAAAAGAAATGCCTTAGAATATTCAAGAAAACAATGATAAAAAGGACATCTCCTTATGTGAGGCATTGCCCTATTAAAAGTCACTGTGGCTGAGACCGCTTTGGCTCAGTGGATAGAGTGTCAGCCTGTGGACTGCAAGGTCCTGGGTTCGATTCCGGTCGGGGGCATGTGCCTTGCTTGTGGGCACATCTCCAGTGTGGGGTGTGCAGGAGGCGGCTGATCGATGTCTCTCTCTCTCATCGATGTTTCTGACTTTCTATCCCTCTCATTTCCTCTCTGTGAAAAATCAATAAAAAATATATTAAAAAAAAGTCACTGTGATTAAGTCAATATGGTATTGGCATATGAATTAACCAAAGGGTCAGTGAAGTCCATAGTAAAAAAATAATCCAGAAATAGATATAAAAAATTCACATGTAACAAACTATTATTTCAAGTCAATATTGAAAGGATAGTTAATGCTTCTGGACAACTGGCTATCCACGTATAAGAGAAAGTCAACCCTTCTAACATAGTATGTACAATGATAGACTCCAGAGTGAATAGTCTGAAACGTGAAAAATAAAAACTAAAAGTATTTTAAGTAATCTACATGACTAACACAGAACCAGAAGCTATAAGTAATCATTAATTATGTCATTTTTAAAATATACAAAAATTAAAGTGAATAAACAACAACAGAATTAGAAAAATTACAACACAGAAGACTGGTAAAGTTCAATTTCTATAATATAAATAGAGGTTTTTTGCCCTGGCTGATTTGGCTCAGTGGATGGAGCATTGGCCTAGGGACTGAGAGTCCTGGGTTTGATTCTAGACAGGGGCATGTGACCAGGTTGTGACATTGATCCCCAATAGGGGGCATGTCGGAGGCAGCCAGTCAATGATTCTCTTTCATCACTGATATTTCTATCTTTCTCTCCCTTTCCCTTTTTCTCTGAAATCAATAAAAATATATTTAAACAAAAGAGGAGGGGGGAGATAAGGAAAAAAGACATTAAAAAGCAGGAGGTAAAAGAGCCTGTTGAATGCTTGTTTATGTAAAACTAGAGGCCCAGTGCACAAAACTCCTGCACCCTCTCCCTGTTTGGGACTCCTCAGAGGATGGACATCCTTCTTGAAATCCGGGATTACTTGCTCCTTACTGCCCACCTGCTTGCTTTTTACCGCTTGGCTTGCTGCTCCTTAGTGGCAGACTCCTTACTTCTTGGCTTGCTGCTCCTTAGCACTGCCGTGGAAGCAGGAGAGGCTCCCACCACTGCTGCTGTACTTGCCAGCCATGAGCCCAGCTTCTGGCTGAGTGGCTGTTCGCCCTATGGGAGGCCATTGACCCACAGGGGGCTGCTCCATAGTGACCGTCTTTTTAGTTGTTCCACCATAAAGGTCACTTAGGGTTTTATTATATAGTTTATATATAGATATACTATTATAATGCTAAAATTATAGTGCAAATATGAAGTTACATGTTTACCTATTGGCAAATGGTAATAACCATCCACCATATATTATGAAGATAAAAAGGAGTTAAAGAACAATGTGTAGAGGGTAATTTCATTTCTTTAAAAACAATTACACAGAACCTCTATATATGTTTATATATGTACATTTATATTTTTGAATGAGCAAAAATATGCTCATCTAATATTGGTTATTAACACACCAATCTATTCACAATCACTATGTTAAGTCCCTCATTATTTTGGGATTGAAGGGAGCAGACAGGCCTCTGGGGATATTCTAGCCTTTAAAAAACCTTTGTAAGATATACTTTTACTTATTTTTTTATAGGCTGATTTTGGTAAATTATCAAATTAAAAAATTTAAAGAAATAAAAATGGAAATGATAGTCTTACTCATCAAAGAATAGAGATCTGTAATAATAAAAGCATAATATGTTAATTAGACCAGACATCCTTCTGGATGAAGCCAGGGCTGCGAGGGCCAACCCCCTTGCGTGAATTTTGTGCATCAGGCCTCTAGAATATATATATATATATATATATATATATATATATATATATAAAATAAAGGAAAATTAGTGTGTATGTGTGATCAAAAGAGTTGCAAAATACTTGATGTTTGTATTTCCTAAGACCTGGAACATAAAACTACTGAATGAATTCAGTCCAGTAGGATTGGTGGAAAAACTGCAGGGCTTGTGGTTACAACACTTGGATTAGAATTGCAGCTAGGGAGAATCCAAGATGGCGGCATAGGTAAACACCTACACTGCTGCCTCACACAACAATTTCTAAACTACAAATAAAAGACAGAACAGACATCATCCAGAACCACAGGAAAGCTGGCAGAATGGAAATTCTACAACTAGAAGGAAAAAGAGGGGCTTACAGAGACCCAGAGGAGCTGCAAAAAGCTGAGATACAGAGACACGTGCGTGGAGAGAGCAGGTGCCGGAGTATCTGGCTGGTTTCTCTGGTGGGAGGGAAACGGAGACTCCCAATGTCATTGAACCCCTTATCCTACAGCACTGAACCCAAGATCCAGCCAAAACTCATATGGGGAGAGTTTGGACTGTGAAAAGGAAGAAGTGCATAGTAATTTAGGGGAGTCTCAAAAGATCAGAAGTCTGGTGGCGCGCATGGCACTGCATGGAGAGGACCAACTGGTGATTGTGCCACTGGCTTTCACGAGTGGGCTGGAGACAGACCCTCCCAACTGTGCCACTTCTAATTTCACTAAATCCCAGTTTCAGGTGAAAACCTGGGGACCCAGACTCATATGGTCCCAGAGTGCAAGGGAGCCGGAGGGGCAGCAGTCTAGAGGCTCTGTGAGAGAGTGCGCATGTACACAGGGACCACTCCAGCGATTACCCAGTCACGTGATACTCAGGAGCCATGCAGCCATGGAAGGCAAGGCGGTCCGTTAAGTCCTGAGACTCCATCCATCCCAAACTCAACAGAGAGGCTTTTGCAGTTTTGCAACTCTTGTATCATAAGGCTGAATCCAATACAGAAATTCTCCTGGCATAGAGAAAATGCTGAGACAAGGGAATGGATCACAAACAAAAAAAATGGAGGAAAACAAATGACTGGATATAGAGTACAAAACCACACTTATAAGGTTTTCAAGAATATCCTAGAAAAGTTGGATAAAGTTAGCAAAACCCCAAGAGGAGATGAAAAAGAACCAACTGGAGATGAAAAAAAACAATTAGAAATGGAAAAGGACCAACTAGAGATGAAAAAGATCCAACTAGAGATGGGAAAGGACCAACTAGAAATTAAACATACACTGACTGAAATAAAAAATATTATAGAGTCCTAACAGATGACTAGAGAAAGGCAAGAATCAAGTCAAATATTTGAAATATAAAGAATCAGAAAACACTCAACTGGAAAAGCAAGAAAAGAATCCAAAAATGTGAAGATAATGTAAGGAGCCTCTGGGACAACTTCAAGTGTACCAACATCAGAATTGTGGGGGTGCCAGAGGAAGAGAGAGAGCAAGATACTGAATACCTATTTAAAGAAATAATGACTGAAAACTTCCCACATATGATAAAAGAAATAGACTTACAAGTCCAGGAAGCACACAGAACCCCAT
>JAAGEH010000014.1:1196143-1248675 GCA_011751065.1 Lasiurus cinereus | reverse complement strand
AGGGACAACTTCAAGTGTACCAACATCAGAATTGTGGGGGTGCCAGAGGAAGAGAGAGAGCAAGATACTGAATACCTATTTAAAGAAATAATGACTGAAAACTTCCCACATATGATAAAAGAAATAGACTTACAAGTCCAGGAAGCACACAGAACCCCATAAAAAGGAATCCAAAGAGGACTATACCAAGACACATCATAATTAAAATACCAAGAGCAAAAGACAAAAAGAGAATGTTAAAAGCAGCAAGAGAAAAACAGTTAATTACCTACAAGGGAGCACCCATACGACTGTCAGCTGATTTCTCAACAGAAACGATGCAGGCCAGATGGAGTAGCAAGAAATATTCAGTGTGATGAATTGCAAGAACCTACAACCAAGAATACTCTATCCAGCAAAGTTATCATTCAGAATTGAAGGGCAGATAAAGAGCTTCACAGATAAGAAAAAGCTAAAGGAGTTCATCAACTCCAAACCAGTAATATTTGAAATGCTGAAAGGTAATCTTTTAGAAGAGGAAGAAGAAAAAGGTAAGAGATAAAAAATTATGAACAACAAATACATATCTATCAACAAGTGAATCTAAAAATTAAGTGAAAATTTGATCAACAAAATAAACTGGTGAATATAATAGAATCAGGAGCACAGAAAGGGAGTTGACTGATAATTCTCAGGGGGAAAGGAGTGAGGGGTGTATAGGGAGAGACTGGACAAAAATCATACACCTATGGATGAGGTCAACGGAAGGGAGGTAAGTGTAGAGGGAAGGGTGGGAGGTGGGTGGAAGGGAGCTATGAGTGGGGGAAAAAGAGAAACAAATGTAATAATCTGAATAATAAAGATTTAATTAAAAAAAGAATTGCAGTTAAATGACTATGGACCATAAGAAAATCAGTTATTTCTTTGGCCCTGGCTTGCTGAATTTGCAAAATGGGTCTAAAAGCCTTACAGAACAGCACAGAGACAAAGACAACAGACTTTGAGAAGGCATATTTCCAATAGTAAAGCACTGTGTAAATATAAACTAGGACTATTGGGATTATTAAACTCAGATTTGCTAGTTAAAAAAAATTAGTGAGGACACTTACTTGTAACTGTCACAGTTATTATTAAGCCAGAGGTCTGCTGCACAAAATTCATGCAAGGACCATGGCCCTGGCCTCTGCCTGCTGCTGCTGCAGCCAGGGTCCTCTGCGGCCTCTGCCAAGGCCCTCACTTGCTATGGCTTTGTCCGGAAGGAAGGATGTTCTGTATAATTAGCATTTTACGCTTTTGTTATTATAGATTTTGTGCTATATAGCATTTTCTGAAAACACTGAATTCTCTTAAAAACAAATATATCATGCTCAAATATCCAATTTAATCAATAACCTTAATATTCTTGCTAATGATAATGAATAAAAGCTTAATTGTACTTAGCCCAACAATTGTGTTGGCTAGGAAACAAAGAATATAAAATTCATGCTATGGAAATCTTTCTACTATCCATAAAAAAAGCTGTACAAAAACATGTCCTTGATGTGTACATTTCTAAAGAAAGACTGTCTATTGATGAATGACAAGTCATTCTGACAAAGTTAGTAATTACAATTGCTAGCATGAGAACAAAAGAAAATGTTTGTGTGTGTTTTTAAAGAGGTTTGCATACTTCAGTACTGAAAGGTTTCAAACTGAGTCTTATCTAGATGAAAAGAGAAAGAATATAGGAAAGAGATCTAAATTACCAGAATAAATAATCAGAGCACCAAGTAAAAGGCCCCAATGATTTAATTCACACATTTTCCATTTATGGAAAGACAGAAAATAAGGAGCACTGAATGGATGCCAAAATGCAGAAGGTGATGATTTCCGTTCAGTGTCTTGTATGAAAAGGTGATTGACAGCTGCTTTTTTTCCCCTAACAGTAGATAGAGTCAGATCAGCATAAGCTTTTAGTGTACAAGAGTTGAACCCTTATAAGGGTGTAACATGGTTCCCACAATTTAGTTCTATATAATTATGTTCACATTAAAAACAGGAAGTCCACTACTCCTCTAGCACTCTAAGAATATACACATAATTAACAAAACTTCTTGTATGTTTTTTACTGATCCATTTCAAAAATTCTTGTCAGATATATAATTTATCTCACAATCATCTTCTTAATCAACAGTCTTCAAAGAAAAATCTACCATCAGTTTCCTTAAAAAGTTATTTTGCAAATAATAAAACATAAAGACCCACTCTTGATTAATTTCTTGACAATTTTGCCTGTAAATGCTTAACATTTTACTAATTTTAAAGACTTTTTTTGAGTCTAGGAATCTCAAAATTTCAGCAATAATTAAAGACATCTTATGTTCATTTGAGTTATAGTTGCAGGTGTGATGTCCATCTTCCATTTGTCCCTACAGATTCATGTCCCACTCTTCTCCATGCTGCCATGTGCCCAGGAGATATGGGTCTCATCTCAGGCTCTTTTGTTCTCTGACTTCCAATTTCTTCCACCAATGCAGAGAGTCCCATGAGATGATAGAAATGGAGGATCATGAAATCAGAGTCATTATCCCATTCCTGAGACATCACCAGAGGCTGGCTCTATCCTCAAATGGAGGTTTCAGCATTTGTCAGGTATTCCTTTCTATAACGCCCTCTCTGTTTTTGGGCTCTGGAAAAATGCTTGTACTCCTTGTCTTCAATCCTGTGGGTGGTAACCACTCACTACACTTCCTAGCTAGGGATAATGAACTATCTCTTGTATTTTCAATATATTCTGCTCACACCTATTATATATAGATTACTAACTCTTCCCAAATTATCCAATCTGTTTCTTTTTATTTTTTATTTATTTATTTTTTTCCATGACCATGTGAGATTTATTCCAGGGATGAAAGGCTGATATAATATTTGCAAATCAATAAATATGATACATCACATAAGTAATTGAAAGACAAAAATCACATGATCATATCAAGTCAAAATATAAGCATTAGACAAAATATAACACCTGCTTTTTTCTTTTTATTTTTTTTGATTTATTAAATCTTTACTGTTCAGATTATTACAATTGTTCCTCTTTTTTACCCCCATAGCTCTCCTCCACCTGGTTCCCACCCCTCCCTCTGCCTTTATCTTCCCCAACATTGTCCTCATCCATAGGTGTACGATTTTTGTCCAGTCTCTCCCTGCACCCCTCTTACCCCTTTCGCCCTGAGAATTGTCAATCCACTCTTTTTCTATGCTCCTGATTCTATTATATTCACTAGTGTATTCTTTTCATCAGATTTTTTATTCACTTGATTTTTAGATTCACTTGTTGATAGTTATGTATTTATTGTTCATAATTTTTATCTTTACCTTTTCTTCTTTGTCATCTTCTTAAAGAGTATCTTTCAGCATTTCATATAATACTGGTTTGGTGTTGATGAACTCCTTTAGTTTTTTCTTATCTGGGAAGCTCTTTATCTGACCTTCAATTCTGAATGATAGCTTTGCTGGATAGAGTAATCTTGGTTGTAGGTTCTTTCTATTCATTACTTGGAATATTTTTTGTCACTCCCTTCTGGCCTGCTGAGAAATCAGCTGATAATCGTATGGGTGCTCCTTTGTAGGTAACTAACTGTTTTTCTCTTGCTGCTTTTAATATTCTCTTTGTCTTTTGCTCTTGGTATTTTAATTATGATGTGTTTTGGTGTGGTCCTCTTTGGATTCCTGTTGTTTGGGGTTCTGTGTGCTTCCTGAACTTGTAAATCTATTTCACCAGATCGGGGAAGTTTTCTGTCATTATTTCTTCAAATAAGTTTTCAGTATCTTGCTCTCTCTCTTCTACTGGCATCTCTATAATTCAAATGTTGGTATGCTTGAAGTTGTCCCAGAGGTTTCTTACACTATCTTCAAATCTTTGGATTCTTTTTGCTTTTTTCAGTTGAGTGTGTTCTGCTTCTTTGTATTTTTTAAAAATATATTTTATTGTCTTTTTACAGAGCGGAAGGGAGAGAGATAGACAGTTAGCAACATTGATGAGAGAGAGATATCAATCAGCTTCCTCCTGCATGCCCCACACTGGAGATGTGCCCGCAACCACGGGACATGACCTTAACTAGAATCAAACCTGAGACCTTTCAGTCCGCTGGCCCACGCTCTATCCACTGAGCCAAACTGGTTTCAGAACTTCTTTGTATTTCAAATCTCTGACTTGATTCTTGTGTTCCTCTAGTCTGCTGTTAAGTCTCTGTATACAGTGGTACCTCGAGATATGAGTGCCCTAACATATGAGATTTTTGAGATATGAGCCGTCAAGCGAGCGATTTTTGCTTTGAAATATGAGCAACATTTGAGGTAGGAGTAATCGCGTGGATCGGCCAGCTGCACCTGACCCACCAGTTTATCACAACTCGAGCATCTCATAGTTTCCCATGCCTCAAGGTTACGGAACGAATTAAACTCGTATCTCGAGGTACCACTGTAATATTTTTTATTTCAGTCAGTGTATGTTTAATTTAGAGTTGGTCCTTTTTCATCTCTAGTTGGTCCTTTTTTATTTCTGTTTGGGTCTTGCTAAATTTATCCATCTTTTCTAAGAAGTTCTTGAAAAACCTTATAACCATGGTTTTGAACTCTATATCCAGTTGTTTGTTTTTCTCCATTTCTTTCATTTGTGATCTGTTTCTTTGTCTCTACATTTTTGCTGCTTCCTTGAGTTGGTAGAGTAGCTTTGTGTGGTAGGTGTCCTCTATGGCTCAGTAGCTCTGCCTTCCCAGTTACCTGAGGTAGACTCTCTTGGTACACCCCTTTGTAGACTTTGTGTACAGCCTTGTTGTAGTTAAGTCTTGATTGTTGTTGGTATCACTGGGGGAAATTGACCTCCAAGCCAATTAGTTGTGAGGATCAGTTGTGTCTACATCAGAAGAACTTCTGTGCTAGAATCAGCCTTAGGATACAAGACTTGCAAAATTGCAAAAGCCTCTGTATGCAGCTTGGATGGGGCAGAGTCTCAGTGCTGAGCAGACAGCCTTGTATTCCCATTCGCCCTGCCCTATGCAGTTCCTGGGTCTGTGTCCCTTTGTAATCACTGCAGCCCTCTCTGCGCACACATGCGCACATGGGCCTCCAGACCTCTGCCTTTTGTGGCTCCCCTTAGTTTCCGTGCACTCCAGGGACCCATATGAATCTGGGTCCCCAGGGTCTCACGTGAAACTGTGGTTCAGTACAGTCGGAAGTAGATTTCAGGGGAGATGGGAGGTTCTGTCTTCCTCCTGCTAGATAAAGCCAGCAGCACAATCAGCAGTCAGCCCTGTGTATGCGTGCTCCTGTGCCTCCAGACCTCTGTCTTTCATGGCTCCCCTAAGTTCTCATGCACTTCTCCCTTTTCGTGACAGTGAAGACTCCCCCCTGTATGAGAACTGGGATTCAATGCAGTCGGAACTGGGGTTCAGTACAGTCAGGAGTTTCCATCTCCCTCCCACTAAAGGAAACCAGCCAGGCACTCTGCCGCCCATCTTCTCTAAGTGCATGTCTTTGTACCTCAGTTTTTTGCAGCTCAGTTTTGTGAGCCTCTCTCTTTCTTTCTAGTTGTAGAATTTCCACTCATCCAGCTTTCCTGTGGTTCTGGATGATGTGCATTCTGTCTTTTAGCTGTAGTTTTGAAATTGTTGTGCAAGGCAGCAGTTTAGGTGTTCACCCATTGCTGCCATCTTGGTTTCTCCCAATCTGTTTCTTTTTAGACACTGATGGGGAAAAATCTTCTTTGGGATTCCTTATATCTTATCTAATAAAGAGAGAGTATGCAAATTGACCATCACACCATAACAAGATGGCTGCGCCCACAGTGGAGGCTGAGTTCCTGTGATGAGCCTTAATGAACAATCTGCAGGGATCTGAGGCTATGTCCCCTATCTGGTGGGGTTGACAGGGGAACTCATGCCATGACCCCCTCCCTAGTGCTGGGCCAGGCCACTTGAGACTGCAACCCCTACCCAGCGGGGCTTGACGGAAATGGGACCAGCAGAGTCTGGGTCTCGTGCGATTTTGAAGTGCATGTGGGTGGGCAGAGACTTGACTCTGAATTCTGTGGTGCAGCCCAAACTCTGATAGGAGGGAGGTTTTCCTATACATTTTACTAATTTCCTTTCATCTTTGACACTTCTATTATAGAGAAAGCGCAAATAGGAATATTAAAATATTTTCTGATATTAATTCCCTTTTAATGTGCACAAACTTTGTGCATCAAGTCACTAGTAGTTTTATAAAGAAGTATTAATTTTTGTAATTTTTATCAAATTAAGATCTTAGAAGTTCACTGTGGAGGTATGATCATATTGACTAATCACAGTCTGTAACTACTAGAAAATCTATCAAGTAACTTTCAAACCACATTTTTTTATTAGCATTACATTGCTTTCTTCTATGGGTTTAATTTAAGATTGGAGGCATATTTAAGACAGCCCACACATTAGAGACCAACCATTTAAAATGTGCTGTATGATGGAATGTTTTCATTAGCGTTTTTTATCTTCCAGTCTATTGACAGTACTTTAGAGACCATATGTTTCCTAAGACATTGTCAAGGAAAGTTCAGGCTAGGTGTTTTTACTAAATTCTGAAATAGGATTAAAAATGTTAAGATCTTCATTGTGTGTGTGTGTGTGTGTGTATGTGTGTGTGTGTGTGTGTTTGCCATGGTTTTAGTATGAGAAAATAGAAAATTGTGTTTTTGTGAGAAACTCAATACATTCTTTATTATCATAAATTTAAAAATATTAAACATTTTGTAATCCAAGCAAATGTATGTTTAAGCAAATTTATAATCCAGGCATAGGTTGGTAATTCTTTTTCTATACTTCTGAAGAGCCTTAGTTAAATGTGTACTTCAAGCCATTCCATGCTTGTGTCTGACTTCTATTCTTGCTCCAACTCCATTATTCAATTCTTTATACCTCCTTCCTTCTGTCAGTAACAAATAAAGAAATGAAATGACTTTTTATCCTTGGATATATATATATATTCTGACTGTGTAAAGTAGCTGCGGACACATGGGATTTTCCTACTTGAACAAATAGGCACAATGACCTTGGATAGATGAGGATACATTTCCAGGAAACCTGATATTGCCCAAGTTTCAGGGCTTTCCCTCTCTGTCATTTACTTAAGGACCATTTTTAACAATACCTCATTATATGGTAATGTTGTCCCTCCAGGGAGTCCAGAATTACAAATCTTAAGGCTACATTTCCTAGAGCTCCTTAAGGAAGACAGCTTGAAAATTAATCTCATGCATGCATGAGAAAGATCACAGACAAGTTTTGTCTAATTTATTACAGCAGCTCTAACATATCCTTTCTCTCTTTATTTTTATCTCTCTATAATGTTATTTCTTAAGCTATTTTAAAAACAAATAATGTGAACCCACACATAATAGAAGAATTTCAGAAATCTTGTCCCTTATTATTAGATTATTAGATAAATGATAGAGGGTAGGAAAACAAGTGCCCTCACAAGAGCCCAAAGTAAAATAAAATTTCATTTTTTCCACATATACACTTTCTTGGATCCAGGAGGAAATGATCCAGAGTGGTGCTGGTGTTTCATTACTTAATATAGAATTATAACTGGTCAATAGTAAATTTGCTGGAATGATTGGGCTCCAATTCCAACCACACAACTTCCGTTATGACCTTGGGCAATTTACTTATCCACTTGCAACTTCTGTTGATGCATCTGTAGAATGCTGATAATAATACAGTCCTCTCAAGATTGTCATGAGAATTAAGTCTGAAAGTGGGAATTAAATTAGATAAAGTGTTTAGTGTGGAACATAATGGGCTAAACAAATAGCAACATATCATATTTTATATAAACTTTATATCTCATTTATGTATAGACTGCATTTCCTTATGTTAGAAACAATCTATTAGAAATCAAAGTTCTGAATTTATTTTTGAAAAATGTGAAAAAATTAGTTTCAGACACGTTATGGAGCATTTCTCCATAAAATTAAAACTTCCCTTTCACATCTCACCTATGGCCAGTAGTAGAGGTATGAGACCCTGACTCACCTGGGATAAGGTCAGTGTGGAACAGCATCTCTGCCTGGATGATATTATAACTAATAGCCTAGGTCAGTGGTTGGCAAACTCATTAGTCAACAGAGCCTCAAACCGTGGCTCGCAAGCTGCAGTTTGCGGACCACTGGCCTAGATGGCCTTCGTCACTTTTAGAAAAGTCTTAAGTTGATGTATTGGAATGGACAACTATGGTGAAATATGTGTGTATATCTTACAGAGAGATGGGAAGAAATGGTAAATAAGACAGCAAATAGTAAATATATAATATGCATAGTAATAATTAACAAATAAGCATAAGCATTGATTTTTAGCCCTTTTCTTCACTCTCATTTATTTATGATCCATTTTTGATAATGTACCTCGTTCCAATTCTAGGTCAATTCAACAATCACTAGCATGTAACTATGGGCCAGTCACTTTACTTTTCAGGTTCTCAATTATTTTTTTCAGGGTTTTTAATGATTATAAATATTATAAGTACTAAGTATAAGACTAACTAGGATTTCTGGTATATATTTCAATAAAACATGAAAGAAATGAAATAATTGAAAATGCAAGATTTTATTTCCCCCCCTTTATTACTGCAAGGCTTGAGCCACTTGATTTCCATGAAGTGCCCAATTCCCCACCACACACGTAGAAGCTATTGTAAATAAATATAAAACGTAAGTCAGAGTATGCTTGCTATGCAACCTCTATGTATATATAAACCTCCTAACCCACAATTCTAACTATGCTACTGTCCACAAACTTCTTTTGCATAAATATTCTGGAGATTCATTATACATGAAGAGCAATTACTAATTAAATTAATTTGGTTCTAAGTTATTATATATTATTCTAGTTCCATTACTTGATAAAGTGTTTCTCAAGGGAAGAAAGTATATTTCAATTACATTTTATTCTCTTTAAATCCAATCTAATACCTGCCCAGAATAACATAGATGTTTAATAAATTAAATAGAACTATGATTCATTCTCCAAGTTTGTTTCAGAGTGATGTTAATATAGGTATTCTTAAAAATTATAGATAGCAATTATATGATGGTAACATATATTTCATTCATAAATAATATGCCTTTATTTTTATGCATTTAAAATAGCAAAATAAAAACCTATACCTGATTTTATAAATGTGACTAAATTATAAAGTCACAAATACAAAGCAAGATTAGATTTATGTTGGTCGTGGCATATTCAATTTTGGATTTCATACACAATATTACCAAATCCTTTGGGTGGTAACACTATTTATGAGTGTTTGGTAGCAGTACCGGATTAATCAGAAGCAATTATACTTTGAATTGCAATGATGAACTGAAATATGAAGAAGAGGTGGAGAGAACCTGAGACCACAGGGGAATTAAAAAAAAAAACAACAACTAATGAGCCCTAGCCAATTTGACTCAGTGGATAGAGCATTGGCCTGAGGACTGAAAGGTAACTAGTTCGATTCTGGTCAAGGGCACATATCCAGGTTGTGGGTTTGATCCCCAGTAGGGGGTGTGTAAAAGACAGCCAATCAATGATTCCCTCTCATCATTAATGTTTCTATCTCTCTCTCACTTCCTCTCTGAAATCAACAAAAATATATTTTTTAAAAATTAATGAATTTTCAATCACATTCTATGGGATGAATAAAAAGCAACATTTCTTACATCTACACTTATAATAAGATAGTCTAGGGCACAATTTGGTTTCTATATTTTTTGACAAACATAAAAGTGAAAAGTACAGAAATTTTATCAAGAATACTGAAGATAGGTATAGGCAGTCATAAAAATATTGGTAGTTCAAAATCAAACCATGTTAATAAATTATTATTTATAACCAGGAAAATCTATATGCTTTTGTGACAAGTTTTCTGAAAGTCTTTCTGAAAGAATAAAATTGAACTTCTATAATGCAGTTCCTAGGAGACCTATTGAATCTGGTAAATGTGATTCAATTTATGTAAAAAAAAACCCCAAAACATAACCTAAGTATCCAATAGATACAAGTATTTGACTTATAATTTAAAAAAAATTATTTCACAGTACAAGATGTGCAATTTTTATAAATGTTTACTTGTATAGGATAACTTGAGGCTTCCCTGTATAGTAATAGGTAAGAGTCATTTCATGGCTTTCCAGATGGTAATATTTATTGTTCTATAATGCTGATGCTAGACAGAATTAAAGTCAACTAAAATCAGACATTATGAATATCAACAAAAATCTATTATTTTTATGTAAATACACAGCAGAATCTTATAAATATTTAGGTAGAATTTATCATGTTAAAACACTTGTAATATTCTTTTCCTGTGTACAGAGTCCTAGGGATATGCTGTCTCATTTGTTTTGGCAATGGTGTGTTCTAAGGCAGTGGTCGGCAAACCCAAGATCAGTCCCTGGGTCCAGTGGGTAGGTAAATCATTTGTGGGCAGGGTACAGGGTGGAGTGAACTCAGGTGGAAAAGTGTAGCACCTAATAAGCAAAAGAGTTCATAGAACTAAGCAGCAACTCTGGGTCCCAAAACTATTATGACTCTAGAAAGTTTTTATCTATAGTTGCCCAAATGGACAAATTAGCAATTTTTTTCTTAGAAATTAATGGCACTTAAGAAGAAATGTTTTAATAAGACAAATTAATTCATAAAGTTTGTCAAAAATAATAAATGTTCCTTGGAATATGATGTTATAGTTATTGACTTATTTATTTTAGTAAGAGTTTTCAAATATTTATTTCAAATATTTAAAAATGGGTGATAAAAACAGTGGCACAGAAGTAGAAAACAGACAAGCAAAGTATGGTGAGATAAAATAAACAATGAGAATCTATACTAATAAAAGGGTAATATGCTAATTAAACCAGACGTCTTCTGGACATCCTTCTGGATATCCTTCTGGACAAAGCCACGGTGCCATGGGCTGAGGCAGAGGCAGTTAGGGGCTATCGGGCCAGCAGGGGAGAGCAGTTAGGAGCAATCAGGAAGGCAGGCAGAATGGTTAGGGGTGTTCAGGCAGGCAAGCAGATGAGCGGTTAGGAGTCAGCAGTCCCGGATTGTGAGAGGGATGTCCTGGATTGGAGAGGGGACAAACTGGGCTGAGGGATCCCCTCCCATGCACAAATTTCATGCACTGGGCCTCTAGTTTAAAGTTAAAAGATAATACATTCTCCATTCAATCAGTGCTTTTGAAAATTAATTTAAAAATAAATTACTTTTAAAAGTCTGTAGTTGTGAAGCAGTACAAGACCATATGTACAGGATGCACAGATTCTCAAGTTAGAAACCACCAAAGCTTGAGTTCTGGCCCCATCATTTACTGATTAACTGTGTCATCTAGAGAAACTTCTCTGTGTCTGTTTCTGCAATTGTACAAGGTAAATAATAATAATATTTATTAAGTAACTTTACTATAAGAATCGAAATTATTATATAAAAATTTTAGCCTCTATCCAGTTAATATCTGTTTTTAATTTTTATTAAAATATTATGTTAATTTTTCAATCTATTTTTAAATGATTTTAGAGAGGATGGGAGAGAGATAGAGAGAAGGAAACATCAATGATGAAAGAGACTCTTTGATTGGCTTCTTCAATCTGCTAGGGATCAAGCCCACAACCTGGGCATGTGCCCTGACCTGGAATTGAAACTTGACTGCCTGGTTCAGAGGTCAACTATTGAGCCACTCCAGCTGAGCTAACCTATTATATTTAGAATGACATTTTATTTTATTTATCATGGCTTCCAATGGTCTTCTAATGTGATTTTTTAAAAAAGGCTGAGAAATATAAGAAGTCACTTGTGTTTAATTTTAAGATATTGTTACAGAAGACCAGAAAAAACCAAGCCATGCTTAGAGAAAAGGAGTTACATTTTATTAAGGACAGGGTGAGAGAAAAATGTGCCTTTCAAATTCTGGGCACACCCCCCTCCACCCCCCCTCTCCCTGCTCAGATGGAGGAAACCTTTTCTATTTATACTTTTCCTAGTTCTTTTGTCTCCCAAATTTGGAATGACACTTGTGAGCCTTTTGGGAAAGAAGACCTACATGCTGGGAAGGGGCAATAAAATCATCTCTCAAGACCTGGCCTGGTGTCAGCACTGACAACTCTGGGGAATAGTCCATAGTCTCCCTGGAATGGGAATAGTCTCATTTTCCTTATTATTTAAGCAAGCAAACATTTACAGAAGCCAAAATAGCAGGATTAAAATTTCAAACAGCAGTTTTTATATAAGATGGATACTTCATTCCCCACTGGTTTTATGTACATGAGTCAAATTATTGACTCTTTTGCGTCATTGTTGGCAAGGGAGTTATATTGACCCATGAAGACTATAAGCTTGATAGAATTAATTCTCTGTTGAATAAAGTCAGTGGGCCTGTTTATAAGATAAGAGCCTGGAATGAGGGTGAGGACTAATCTTTAGAGGGTCCGAAGAGTCCTGGACTCTCTATTTTGCTTGACTGTCTTAAGCCAGGTGTGATGAAGCCACATCGTGATCCTGTTGACCTTGACTGCTGTGAAGGTGGTCCTTTCCAGGTAGGAGTCAGTCCTTGTGTGGTAAATTTATTTACCCAAACAGAGTCACCAGGGTGGAAGGATGGACTAGATCAGAAGTTGGTATAGGTAGAATACCTTGGACATGCTTCTGGACTGCTTTCTGGGTAGACTGTAAAGCCTATAAGAACTTGAGTAAAGATTGGTTATGGATTTCAGCTTTTCTAGATTGGGTTTCCATGTAAGCTGGTGAAGTGAGTAGGTCAGGGTTTGGAAGAGTCACTAGAATCTGTAGAGGCCCCACTGGTTTTAGGGCAGCCTCTTGGGCTACTTCATCTGCAGCCTTGTTCTCTCTTGCTTCTGGGGAGTCCCCTTGTCTACATAGGTAGAGACGGAAAGATTTAATTACATCTGGTAGTGCTAGTTGGCCCATCATCCTTGCTCTGCTTATATCTGTCTAACTGCCTAAAATATTATCTCAAGAATCCTGGCTCTGAATTCTTTTAGGGAAAATAGATGTCAGTGGGCTCTTCTAGTTACTTCCTGCTGAGGCGGGTCAGAGGTTTCTATCAGAGCCAAGAGATCCTTGCTGTCTGTCAGAGAGAAAATGAGGCCTGGGCACAGAAGGAGGTAGGTTTGTGACCTGGCAGAGACAAACTAACAAATGATCTGGTAGAAGGGAAAGAAAACTTTTCAGTTTTAATAACTTCTATTGAAATAGAATTTTTCTCCTCAAAATTACCCCCATGTATATAAAAAGAGTCAAATCAAGACCAATTTTCCTATTGTATTTAATTTGGCCTGATTGTTTGCATAAACATAACAAGAATGGTAACTGACTACCTTTGCCAGAATTTTATGATTGAATCTTAATGTGTCCTGTAGGGCCAGGAAGCCAGGCCATCCAGCTGTTGTCAGGCCTGCCTGTAGTATCTGCTGAGTTAGGTTAAGTCCTCACCTGTAGTGGCTCTTCCCAGGCCCATGCCCTAGGCTTCAAGGCCCATCTCAGCCTTCCTACTCATTGTGGTTCAGAGTGAGTGGGGTCCCACAAGGATGCAAAGGTGCCCTTATTCCTCCCCTTCTACTCTGACCAAGCGCCAGTGATGATAGGGCATGGGCCTGATGCTCCAGTTATTTTCAGGGCTACCAACAGGATACCAGTTTTCTCTGTGGCTCTCTTAATGGCTTCAAATCTTCAGAGTTCAGGCAGGGCTCTTTAAAAAATGATACTCCAGTCAAAGTTTCTGGTTAATAAAACCACTATTGGAAACTGGTCTTATTGAATTTATGCAAAGTAATGTATTGCCATGATTTATTTATTAAGTATTGCCAAATTTTGAAGGAATTGTATAAGGAAAAAAAATATACTGACCTGCTTTAAGATAGAATTTTCCTTGCCAGTCCTTTTTATAGACTTTCCAAAGTAATATTTTTTGAATGTATTATAACAAAACAGTAACTGTTAGATTTCTTTTATCAGTCCCTCCCTAAGTACTTTGGCATAACTATTTATTCTCTGTTTAGGGAGGCAGAATGTAAATTATTTACTCTTCCTGGTTTACTGGCCTGTATTATTTGATTCCTTACAACATTTTCTCTTCTCCTTCTTATTACATACACAACTTTTATAAATTTTACACTTCCAAATTAGCCTTCAAACCTTCTATGTCCTTTAAAAATTAATAACTATGCCTTAGACTTTCACTCAGTATTCCTTATTACTTGAAACCTCAATCCTTTAATGATTTCTAAAAAGTAAACAGCCAGAAATTCTTAGCTTAACATTTATGACTTAAACCTTCTGTGATAAAACTAAAAGTAGGTAAAAATATTACTTTTTGAGAGTCACAGATATTTAAAACCTAAACTAATTGTAACATTAAAGATATTATATCTTAAAGTTCCTTTGCTGAATATTCCACCACAGCCCAAGAAGTACCCAGTAACCTGCCCTGCCAGGCTCAGACAATGAGATTTTCTTTATATGTATTGGAAGGGTTAAAAGAAGAAAACAAGGCAGGGGAAGATCCACTGTGTTTTGTAGAAAGCCTAGCATAGTTCAGATAAATAAGAAACCAAGGATGCCAGCAGAGTGGGTTGTAGCCAGCAAAATCAAGAAAAACCTATCTCTCCCTGTTCTTCCTGCCAATGCCTTCCCACTTTTCTGTATTAAACATTTACTCTATCCTTAGCAGAGGAAATAATGCAAGTGGTCCGAGATCCTGTATGACCAGGTTTTTTACACTTAAGGAACAGCTGCTCTCCTTCCCAAATTTTCCTTCTTTACTCCAAGGCCCCAGAAGATCTCAAATCCTCCTCCTCCTTCACCACTACTTCTGATATCTCCAACCACCCCCCTGCCCCCCAGCCTAAGGCTCCTTTATCTCAGCATAGAATGAATTCCACTGTCTACCCTTTTTCACACCTGCTCTGGAGAATTTTTCAGCTCTCTTCCTCCTCCCCCAGAGACCCACTGTAAATATATCAGGAAGGGCAGACAGGTCGCAGTTCTTGGGACCACATGATTCTCTGTTTGCAAGCAGGGGTGAAAAAGTCAGTCTACAAAGCAGTTAATTATGACTAATCTTAATCCAACAAGCCTTTATTTAAACTTCTCTGGATTGGCAACCTTCACAAATTAACCCTAAAATTCCAAAATTTTAAACTAACACAGCAAAATTATAAACCAAGGAAAAGCAATTAAAACTTCTCTACTGTTTTCCCCCTAAAGTGGGATTTGCACTATCTTTAACACAGACTCTCATACTTACATTTATACACCAGACAGTCTGAGTTGTTGACTTCTACCAGATATTTACTCAGAGTTTAAACAGTTCCCCTGATTCCTGATTAATTGCTTGAGGAAGTCCTCGACTTCCAGGGAGGTGATCAAGCTCCCTCTTCCACTCACTAAGAGCGGGCCTGACTGATAGGGCCCCTATCTTAATGATTCTGTCGACAGGTCCAGAAATGTCTGTCCACTCTCTCCAGATACCGGCTGGGTCCTAGACTGAGATCTGGGAGTGCCCAGAATCCCCTGGTTCAATTCTGCTAAATCAGCAGAGCAGTGCCTCCCAGAAGCCTGTCCAACTCCCCTGGGCCTCAAACCCGTCCCTTACCTGAGGCCAAAAGGCCAGCATGTTTGGCCTTCTTCTCTGTCAGGGAACCATTATGTTATAGAAGACCAGAAAAAAAAACACACAAGCTATGGCCAAAACCGGTTTGGCTCAGTAGATGGAGCGTCGGTCTGTGGACTAAAGGGTCCCAGGTTCAATTCCGGTCAAGGGCATGTCCCTTGGTTGCGGGCACATCCCCATTGGGGGGCATGCAGGAGGCAGTTGATTGGTATCTCTCTCTCGTCAATGTTTCTAGCTCTCTATCCCTCTCCCTTCCTCTCTGTGAAAAATCAATAAAATATATTTAAAACAAACAAACAAAAAACAAGCTATACTTAGAGAAAGGGAGTTACATTTTATTAAGGGCAGGGCCAGAGAAAAATATGCCTTTCAAATTCTGGGTCCCCTCACATGGAGGAAACCTTTTCTATTTATACTTTCCCTTGCTTTTTGTCTCCCAAATTTGGAATGCGACTTCTGGGCCTTCTGGGAAAGAAGACCTACATGCTGGGAAGGGGACATGAGAGCTTATCTCAAGGCCTGGCCTCCTGTCAGCACTGACAACTCTGTCTGGGGCCTAGTCCACGGCCTCTCTGTAATGGGAGTAGTCTTATTTTCCTTATTATTTAATCAAGCAAATGTTTACAGAAGCCAAAATAGCAGGGTTAAAATTTCAAACAGCAGTTTTTATATAAGATGGATGTTTCATTATCACTGGATTTTATTGCATAGAATTATATACACTTCAGTAGAGAAATATTTAAAACTTAACACTTTATGAGGAAATTTGTTAGTATGAGCAATCAGGGCATCATAAAATGCCAGATCCCAGTGCTACCTTTTAAACTTTCTATTTTTACAGATGAAACAGATGACAAGGAGTGAAGTAATTCACTCAAGGGCCCTATTTAACTTGTGGAACCCCAGTTTCTGCTATAAGTTCAGTACTTATTCAGCTGAACTTACTTAGTATTCATTATTGCATTAATTTATTCATTCAATCAATAAATACTTATCGACACTATATGCCTGACACCCTACTATCTCTCTGCTGCATGCTGATAATACAGTGAGTAAAATGCAAATTTACTCACTAAAATAATTAAAAATTATAATACACATAAACTTCATCGATGATAAAGAATGTTTAATAAGTGATAAGAGATCACTTGAAGTTCACAAAAATAGTAATAATTTTGTTACTTGCGTAATTGCTCTATTTTCTTTCTTTCCCATCCAAAGAGTATTACTTGTGACTACTAATTATGGTGTGATGAATTCTTAGCATCACACACCAATAAAAGTCAATTATTTTTTATTATTTAGATTTCTTCTCTTTATCTATACCTACCCATTGGAGAGCTATTCCAGTTGTATAGGTCTAAGAAAAGCCAATAGGATAAAGGTATCTGAATTTATAACTCCTTGTCTGATCCCTGCTTTGAATTTCAGAATCATCTGTCCAACTTCTTTCTCATCATCTTCAGTTATCTACTTACCATGTCTACTTAGATTTCTAATAGGCAACTCAGATTTACTTGTCCTAATGTAAGTCATCCCTAGAATGGTGATAGACAAGTGTAATTCAAATAATTTAGGGCCTACCCTAGATAATTCAATTTAAAAGGTGATATCACCATCCACATCTTTCATAGAGTCATTATTATTTAATGAAAAAAATTAGAACAGAATTTTAATTATATTCAGGGAAAAAATAGTAAGGTAACATTCCTTATGTCTCAGCATATCCCTCCATATATACAATCTATTATCCTCATGACAACTAGAATTATTCTTTAAAAAGTAAATCAGGCTACTCAGCAATAAGAATTCTGTGAGTATCACCCACAGGATCATGCAACACTGGATGTTCAGAATTAATTGGAATTACTTGACCATCTATTTCTGGCCAGATTGGAGTAATGGGGACCAAATTTATCTTTCTATCTGAAACAACTAAAAAACAAAACACACCACCCTAAAAAATATAAGAAACAATGGTTCTCAAGACAGTGAGCAACAAAGAACAGTGATTATGAGAGATGACACAAATAAATTCAGTCCTATACTTATTCCAGATTTCTGGAATTTTTAGCTTATAGCATAGGGATGGAGAACCCAGGCAGAAACTAAACTGCTCTCTTAGGTGAGGAGGTAATTTTGGGAGTAAAAAACACACAAAAACAAGGAGGTGAGATTTCATAGAGCTCAGTACCAAAGAAGAGATAACAGCACAGGTGGAGAGGACTGAGGGGACCCTTCAAATATTCAGCTGAGTATTGATCAGCACATAAATGCGAGGAAACTATCTAAAGAAGCCACCCAAAAAGGTTAGTGGAAACAGTGCCCTGATATCACACAAGGCCAGGATTACCGTTTATTACTAACAGCTGCAGTTGATAACTTTATAATTCACAGCATATTTGATATAGTATTAAGGAAATTTTGGCCAATAATGAGGAAAAGTTACCCGAAATACAATCTACTTTATCTGGCTTAACAAAATGTCAAAGCAAGATGCAAGAGGATCCAGAGGTTTCCAACTAACTCAGTGACATCCAGGACAAAGTTCAACAACATTTTTAGGAATACAAAAATATTGAGGACACAATAAAATAAAATACACAATATCTCTTATTCAATCAAAAGTTGCCAGATCTACAAAGAAGCAGGGGTTACATACAATTCATATTGAGGAGAAAAATCAATCAATTAAGCTAATCTATAAATACCAAGAATGACAGATTTACTGTGCAAGGAAATTCAAAACGTTATGACTTTATTCCATATGTTCAAGAAGCTAAAGGCAAGACAGAATATAAAAAACAGATACAAAAGAGATAAAAAGACATGAATCTTCTAAAGTTGCAAACTACAAAATCTGAGATAACAAAATGCACTGGTTGAGATCAACAGTAGATTAAAGTTGCCGATTAAAGATTGGTGAATTCCAAGACAGCAAAAAGCTCTTCAAAATGAAAAACAGAGTAAAAGATAGAAAAAATGAAAAGAGCCTCAATGCATTGGAGGACAAGTTCAGGCAGCTAAATCTACAATCAATGGGAGACCCCTAGTGGAGGAGAGAAGGAGTAAAAAAAAGGAATATTATTTTCTAAATGATGAATATTATAAAAGCATAGATCCAAGACAATCAAATCTAAATAACAAACATAAAGAAACTACATGAAGGTATATCATAATTAAATTCCTTTAAGCTACTTATACAAAGAAAAATTTTAAAGCAGAGAAAAGAAGACATGTTATGTACAAAAATAAAGGTAAGATTGTCAGCAGATTTCTCACTGGAAACAATGAAAGCTTGAAGACAGTAAAGCAACATCTTTAGAGCAATAAAAGGAAAAAAGGAGTCTTTCAACTTATAATTTTACCCAGCAAAAATGTCTTCCAAAAATTAAAGGAAAATAAAGACATATTCAGATATACAAAAGCTAAAAGAATTCATAACCAGCAGACTTACTTGCATTATAGAAAATGTTAAAGGAAGTCTTCCAAGAAGAAGGAAAATGATTCCAGATGGAAACCTGAATGTACACAAGGAAATAAACTGCACTGGAAATGATAACCAATTTAAGAAAAGAAACAAAAGAAGAATAACTTTGACCTAGCTTTCATATCACATTAAAAAATTAAGTCATAATGTATCTTAGGCATAAATGAAAAACTTAAAACTGTAACATTTCCAGAAGAAAACATAGAAGAAATCTTTGCAATCTCAGGTTAGGTAAAGTTTTAAACTACAAAATGTGTAACCCACCAAAGAAAAAATAATGATATATTGCACTTCACCAAAATTAAGAAATTCTGATCTTCAAAGGACACCAGTAAAATAATAAAAATGATAAGCAACATATTTTCAAATTATATATCAAATCAAGGATTTTTGTCCAGATTTTACAAATAATCAATAATAAGGACAAAGAACTCAAATATGTGCAAAATGTAATAGTTTATTCACCAAAGAAGGCATTCAAAAGACAAATAACACATAAAACATGGTCAACATCATTAGTCTATCATTAGGAAAATGAAAATTAAAACCACAGCAAGATCTCACTGATATAATTAGTATATGTATACTAATTAGAATGGCTAAATTTTAAAAATAAAAAAATAACTAACCATTATTATAACTGTTGGCAGGATATGAGAAAGTGAGAACTCCATATACTATTGGTAGAAATGTATAATGGGTACAACCATTTTGGAAGTTCCCTTTTTTTTTTTGCATTTTTAAAAGATTTTTAATTTTATTTATAGCAGTGGTTCTCAACCTTTCTAATGCCTTGACCCTTTAATACAGTTCCTCATGTTGTGATGAACACCAACCCTAAAATTATTTTCGTTGCTACCTCATAACTGTAATTTTGCTACTGTTAATGAATCATAATGTAAATATCTATGTTTTCCGATGATATTAGGTGACCCTGCTAGCAGTTCTCAACCTGTGGGTCACAGGTTGAGATCTACTGCTGTAGAGCCTAAGACCAACAGAAAACACAGATATTTACATTATGATTCATTAACAGTAACAAAATTACAGTTACGAGGTAGCAATGAAAATAATTTCATGGTTGGGGGTCACCACAACATAAGGAACTATATTAAAGGGTCGAGGCATTAGAAAGGTTGAGAACCACTGAGTTAGAGGATGTGGCACCATATTTTTTTTCTTTTTAAAGACATTTAAATTACAGTTGATATGTTAGTTTTATGTGTACTGCATAATGGTTAGACATTTATGTAATTTATAAAGTGATTACCTTTTTAAGTCTAGTACCTACCTGATACCATACATAGTTTTTACAACATTAATAAGTATATATTCTCTATACTATACTTTACATCCTTATGATTATTTTGTATGTGGCAGTTTCTTATCAAGTTAAATATTCATTTATCATATGTCTCAGCCATTCTACTCTTATTTTACCCAAGAAAATCAAAGCATATGTCCATACAAACACTTGTACACAAATGTTCATAGCAGCCTTATTTATAATTTCAAAAATCTGGAAGCAATCTAAGTGTCCTTTAACATGCCAAGAAATAAAATGTGAATTTTCTATTAAGTAGAATATTATTCAGCAATAAAAAGGATGAAAGTACTGATATACACAACAATATAGTTGTCTCTTAAAACAATCATGCCAAGTAAAGAAAGAAGCCAGACAAAAAAGCATACATACTTTTTTGTAATATTCAATACTGTAATAAAATGTCTAAATTCTAGAACATATCAACTAATCTAGAGAAATCAAAAGTAGATTAAGCCTGAAGATGAAGGTGCTGGGGAGGACAGTGTGAAGGAACTACACTGGGGCACAAGGAAACCTTTGAGGAAAAGACTATGTTCATTATATTTATTGTAAAAATGTTTTCAACAGGTTTATAGATATGTCAGAATTTACCCAGTTTTTAACACAATTTATAGTATGTCAATTACACCTCAATAAAGTTGTAAATCCTATATAATAAAAGAGCAATATGCAAATTGACCATACCTCTGCTACATCCACAAGCCACGTCCACCAGCCAATTAGGAGTGAGTATGCAAATTAACCCAACCAAGATGGCTTCGGCCACGAAGAGAGCAGGGGGCTTGGGTTTCCCTGGCAATGGAGAAAGCCAAGCCTTCCACCTGCCCTGGCCTGTTTTGGCCTCTGCTTAAGGCTACAAAGTTTCAATTATAGAAGATAAATAAATCCCAGATACCGGGGCCTCTGCTTGGATCTCTGGGGGTGTGATCAGCCTACAAACCACTACGAGTCCCTTTCCCAGGCCCCAAGGGAACCCCCACCCTGATTTGGGATACTCTTCAGGGCAAACCAGCCAGCCCCCACCTGTGCACTAGACCTCTATCCTATCTAATTCTAATAAAAGAATAATATGAAAATTGACTGTCACTCCAACACACAAGATGGCTGCCACAAGATGGCAGTTTGGAGGGGCCAGACCTGCAAGGGAGGGCAGCTGTGGGAAATCAGGCCAGCAGGCTAGAGAAGTTGAGAGGGACCAGGTCTGCAAGAGAGGGTTGGGGGTGATCAAGCCTGCAGGGGAGGGCAGTTAGGGGTGACCAGGTTAGCAGAGGAGGGAAGTTGGGGTGACTGGGCCTGCAGGGGAGGGAAGTTAGGGATAACTAGGCCTGCCAGGGAGGGCAGTTAAGGGCAAACAGGCTGGCAGGGAAGCAGTTAGGCATCAATCAGTAGCCAGGGGAGTGGTTAGGGGCAATCAGGAAGGCAGGCAGGTGAGCAGTTGGATTATGAGAGGGATATCTGACTGGCTTAAATGGGCAGTTGGACATCCCTCGAGGGGTTCCATATTGAAGAGGATGCTGGCTGGGCTGAGGGATACACACCCCCTTGTACGAATTTGGTGCACCAGGCCTCTGGTGTATATATGAAATTAGATTATATCACTCTACTGCTCAAAGCCCTCTATTGCTTTCTCATTATTTTTAGAACAAAATTTAAAGTTATTATTATGAGTTAAAAGGTTTCTCATGATTTGGTCCTGGTCTAGTGTTTCATCCTCTTTCTTTCCTTAATACCATCTAGTCTCCTTGGTAATCCTGAACACAGCATGCATGCTCCTGATTAGGACCACTTGCTATCCCCTCAACTACACATATCTTTCCTAAAATCACAAATTTTTCTTCTTCACTTTCTTTAAAATGCTACTTAAATGCCATCCCATCAGTGAAGCCTTCTCTGACCACACTATTTATAGTAGTCCCTCACACTCATAACATTTCATTTTTATCACCCCAACCCTATATTTCACTAGCTATTATAAACACAAGGTA
This sequence comes from Lasiurus cinereus, assembly GCA_011751065.1. Taxonomy (NCBI): domain Eukaryota; kingdom Metazoa; phylum Chordata; class Mammalia; order Chiroptera; family Vespertilionidae; genus Lasiurus; species Lasiurus cinereus. Next base: position 1,226,207 of record JAAGEH010000014.1, on the reverse strand, counting down.
TTATGTTAAATAATTACCTATTTACTGTTCATTTTCCCCAATAGAATGACAGCTATGGCATCAGAGAACCTGTTTTGTTCATTGTTACATTTCCACCACCTAGAACAGTGTCTAAAATACTATGCACTCAATAAAGATATATTGGTGCAATTGTCTAGATAATGCTAAACTTTTCTCTGTATGATTGCACCAGAATAGCCCTGGTCATTTTCCTAAATATTTTTATTCATTTTAAAAATTCTTATGCTATGCTGCAGTGTTATATGTGCCAGGACTGAAATCTTTAAAGAACGGATGCTACTGCTACCAAGCTTGCTTTTCTCAGAGTGCAAAGAATCATGCTGAAATGGGTAGTAATGCCTAAAATAAATAAGATGTTATGATAGCTAAAGGATGAAAAATTTTTAAAAATGTAGAATATTTTAAAGAGACTGAGGGCTGTAAAAATCAATATTAAATGATACTAAGTTATATCACATGTAAGAAAGATGATAAATAATTCCAAAGTACTCAACTGGAATGCTTTTATTCTATTACAGTCAACAAATAGTTTTTTGTGTACCAATGAGCAAGGAATTGTTTTTCTTTTTTAATATATTTCATTGATTTTTTTACAGAGAGGAAGGGAGAGGGATAGAGAGTTAGAAATGTCAATGAGATAGTACCATCTATCAGCTGCCTCCTGCACCTCTCCTACTGGGGATGTGCCCGCAACCAAGGTACGCACCCTTGACCGGAATCGAACCTGGGACCTTTTAGTCCGCAGGATGACACTCTATCCACTGAGTCAAACCGGTTTTGGCAAGAAATTGTTTTTTATTACAAATAAAGTCTTTCAGAAATTCAATTTACTTTGTTCAAATGTTTTCAATGCTAGATCTCTTTTTAGTTTTCTCTCTTACTACACAAAAGTCAAGGCCCTAATAAATTTATGATGGACCTAATACATTCAGTTGTATATGACATATAAACAAAGCACAACTAATATATGGGGAAGCAAAGAAATGAGCCCAGGTGTGTGTCTAAACTGCTTTAAATCACATCCTTGTAGCTAGGCACACAGGCAGAGCTATCTGTGTTCACCGAGAGCAAAGTTGGGATGTGCAAGGGAGCAGTCACCTGTTTGTCAGCCCCCCAAATGGAGCCCTGGTGTCTAAGTATTCTTTAATTAGAAGATCCCTGGGGTTATGCCCACTCTTTCAAGTCACCTCCCAGACTCACAGCTTCTTCAAGTGTCCGTGGGAGTTGTTCAGGCTTCCTCGTGGCCTGGATGTGCAAGCACTGAAGAGGATCTGGGGGGGTTTATGCTTATCTGTAACCAGTAAGCTGGTCTGCTCTGTAGACTTGGTATCAACAAAGAGGTTCAGGAAAGACCGGAGGAAATCTGCATCTGTTTTCAATTTGGCCTTAATTAGTAGAGTCAGCAGAAGAATGGCAAAGACATATTTTAATCTGATTTCAGACTCGACTTAAACCTGAATCTTTCTCCATTGATAGTAGATGTTTCCGCAAGAGAACCGAAACCAAGTTTGGGGCCCTTTAAACTACTTGACAGAACAAAGCTGGGTGTTTATGGGCATTTGGTTCTCTTTTATTCATGCCTTATCAGATCTCAAAATATATTTAATATTAGGGAGCTTTTGCATATTTTTGTAAAAATATTTTCATCTATTACTGTCTGTGAATAAGCGAGTTTGCATTTTTATGTAACAAAATCTTCTTCAAATTGAGAAGTAACATATTATTAGCCACCTGGTACAACACTAAAACATGCCCCAAATGTCTGTATGCGCCTAATAAAGGGCTATTTTTCTTATGCAAAATGGTGTTTTTAAGGAGTGCTTTCTGCCAGGTGATAAACACTCATCACCTGAATTCTCATAAATGCAAAGCAGAACAAAATTTCCTTCTTTTGTTCTGGCTTTAGCCTGAGAAAGATATTTCACTGCCCTACACACAAAAACCACAGCTGGGTGGAAGGCACGAAAGCATTCAGGAAAGTTTGAAATCTGAAGCATATTTTAAATTACAAATGACTTCAAATATTATAAATATCCCCAATTTTCATGCCCTGATCATCAACTACCCTCTACCTCCTTCCTTACTTTCTGATGGAGGTGTCAGTTGCCGCTGTTAAAACCATGGATGGAAAAGGGTGGGGGGGAATCCTTAAACCCATGGTCAAAATTTCAAAAGAATTTTTTCCTTTTGTCAAAACTAGCATTTTGGTTTTTCATTTCTATAGTCCAAAAAAGTTTACATGTGGAATGAATATTTGTTCAACACATTGAGTGGTAAATAGATTTTACATTCCCTGTGAGGCATGAAAGAAATCCCCCATAGCATTGCCACTGAAACACTTTATCCACAAAGACGACTAGAGAAATCATAAAAGGATACAGTAGACTAGTTCATTGGACAAGTGGTTATTCCCAAATTATCGAGGCTGATTATTATGTGTGAGAAAATTCAATAGGATGAAAAGGACATCTTACTCTTGACATTTATGCCAGGCAGAATGGCAAAATTGTACGTGTGTTGAGAGTCAGAGAGCAGTAATTTCAAAGTACGCCATATCCTTAGGAGAAGAACACTAAATTGAAATGTCATTAACTCAACACCCTTCCCCCTTTAAAAGCCTTATGGAACACTATTCAGTATTTAACAACTAAGATAGTGTAAGAGATAATCATGAAAAAATTTGCTAACATGACATTCAGAATAACTTCTCAGGAGGAATTAAATGTCTCTTAGAAAAAGTTTTCAGTTATAAATAATCACTTAAACTTCCTTATATGCTCATTTTCAAACAAATTTTACTTCACATTTTCATGTTAAGATTAAAGTACGTTTTCTTTAAAATATTGCAAAAATCATCATTTTAGGTGTTCACAAAATTGTGTCCTGAGGGAAAAACCGATTTTTTCTCGTTATGCATCTTACAACAGAGTCGAATTCCCTCTGATTTGGCATTCCACCCATAGGTCAGAATACCTGAATGATGGTGAAAGAAATAATAAATTGCGGTTCACTTTTTTCTTGTTGCAATCACTTTTGCCATTTACTTGCCAATATGTAAATTGCCTCATCATTCCAGGCAGGCTGCATGATTGAACTAATCTTGATTCACAGTCATTTCAAATGAGAGTCTTGATGATTACATACCAGCTGAGAGAGCTCAGTTTTAGTCCTTGATGAAGACTGGTGGCTTTGTAAAAACGACCTAACTGGGAATATCCCCTTCTGCCAAGTTACTATGCTCTCATCTCACCACCTGCACTGCCGGGCACATGTGTGTTGTCTGCATTATATGGTTTGGTCCCAGTATAAATCCTGTCTCACTGATGCCGGCTGAAGACATAAGACTTCCGAATCAGAGACAAGGACAGTTTATTACTTAGGGCAACAATAGTAGGCAGAGTATCAACATTTGTGCTGGTTCTCCTGGCCCGATTCACCCTGGGCAATGGGGAGAGAGTCAGCTGTTGTCTTTACACTCAATGAACTGTGTAACAGCTAGGACACCCTAAGCTTAGGAAACAAAATAAATTGTAATGGCCAGTAAGCATGCCTTCCCTGTGCTGTATACCATCCCCCTCTTCCAAAGACAGTATGGAACTCAGACAGTGCCTCTGCCAGCAAGATAGGCAGAAATACAAGAGATTTGTAGAGAATTGTATCCCAACATTAATTCCACTTAATGTAATGCATTCCAGTTATTTTTACTCAATAGGTGATCAGAGCCAAGATGATTTCTGTGTCATCTACTGCAAAGAAGAAGATCCCTTGATATTTCTAATAAATATAACACCTGTCAGTGTGCACATTGTCCGTCTTCCATATACACCCTTCAGGCAACATGTTGTCCCTTTGTGAACTATCTTCTCTATTGTTTTTTTTCTAGTTTATGTTACTGTTTTATCTACCACTCTCTATAGAGCAAAGGGTATGATGTAAAAGACACTGCCTGGAGGTCAGAAGACTCAGTTTTAAACTCAACTTTCTATAAACTAATTATGTGATCTGGAGTAAGTTGCTTAAAATTGCTGAGTCTCAAGTTTGTTTTATGTAAAATGAGGAGGCTGACTTTCTATCATTGTGCTGTTAGCCAATTACTCTTTTACATGTTGTTTTATGATGCAATTGCACTGGATTTTTACTGATGTGTGGGTGTCTCTGTGTGTGTATAATAGAATAGAGGATAAAAGAGAAGGAGATGAAGAGATTGGGAGATTCATTTGCTTTTAATGTTACCCTAAATTTGTTCCCTAAGGTAAATCCAAATCCTCATTCATTTATGGCCTACTAATTATGCAGTGTATTATGAAAAAAAACTTTCCACTAGAGAGTTTTCAATAAGGATCCATTCTGGCTAGTAACTGTGCATAACACATTACCTAGATCATGTTGCTTTAAAGATCCTTGCAGGTGGGCATACCTCCTTCTACCTCTAGAGGGAAGAATGAGGATTTGCACTGATTATAGTCATCGATTTAGATCTTGATTCTGCCCCTTTTATACAGTGATCTTAGATAATTTAATTTTTAAAAATCTTTGTTTTCTCATTTTTAAAAAATTAGTAATAATATATAAAGAAGCTATTCTGAGGATTATGAAATGTTGAATATAAAGTATCCTGGTACATATTTGGTACAAATAAATGTAATTTTTTTTCACCACTCATTAAAATAAATTAGGAAACTTCACATCAAGGTGTTTAAGTGTTTAAGTGAGTTGCCCAAGATCGCACAGCTGGTAATATGTGTTGGCTTTCCTACAAGGCCATAGATTTTTCTGGATGAAAGTCTGTCTCAAAGGAGGTTTGGCTTTCAATAGTGAAGAAAAAGAATGGGTATATTCACTCTTTCTTTTCCCTCCTCCCACATGTCTAGCCAGTGACCAGAGGGAACACCAGAACTTGTGGATTGATATTTTAGAATATTATTTCTATTTGTGTTAAAATGTCTTTTAAAATTTTTTTGTTATGGTAAAATACACATAACATAAAATTTACCATTCTAACCATTTATAAATTTACAACTCAGTGGCATTAGCACCTTCACAACACAAAACTACTTATTTTTATCTCATCTGTTCAAGTTTCTATTCTTGAATATGTTTATAACATATATAATAAATTACTGCAGTCAGATAATGCATTTCTGAATTATTTTTAAAAAATATATGCACAGTAAGGGTGTGATTACAATTTTTTTTTTTCGGATGGGTGCAAAAATCATGGAGACCACTGGCTTAGGGAAATTCTCTTTATGACCTCTAACAAATCCACCAGTGGAGCTGTGCTCTCTTCTCATTCCTCTTCCCAAGAAAATGGAATGAAGTCAACAAAACAGCACACTCAGCTGACCAGTCTTAAAAGGGATTATTATTGAAATATAGGAATTTGTCACCTTATGGAGTATGGGGAAGCACAGGACTTGGAAAATCCGTAAGGAGGATTCTCTGCAAAGTCGGGAGCTTTTGGGAAGACCTTGCCAAAGGCAGCCACTACCTTGACTTTTCCAAATAAGTCTGAGCCTTTGGGTGTTTTGCTGGAATCTCTATGTTTAGTTTTTAAGACCCAACCTTGTAGAAGCATGTGCTTCTTCAAGGATACTTATCCTGCTGATTGTATCTAGAGGTTAATTTTAGTTCAAGCTATTGTTAAAATAAAGGCCTAAGGAAGCAGGCAATTAGTTTTGTTTTTGGTGCCTAATACCAAGCAGCCCTTAGGCTCTCTTTCACAGAAATGTGTGTCAGAGTAATCCATTCATCTGTCACTGAGGGTCTGCTGATCAACCCTGGCAATGGAGAAAACAAGGGCTGTGATTTCAGCTCCAGGAATGTATCATTCCTGCCTTCCATGCTAACTCTTGGTCCTCTCAAGTGGAATAAAAAGAGAGAGGAAAGCCAAGACTATGGAAGAGAATCTGTGTGCTAATTATAACCCCTTCTACAAATAGGGAACTGTACAGCTTACTAAACAGTTAAGGTGCATTAACTCATTCTCTCCTCAAGCATTCTATTTAAAAAAAATGAGCTGATTAAAGCCAAGGAGGATCAATAATTTGCTAATATCCATACAAACACTGAGGACAAAAGGAGGGACTGGAATCACAATGTTGTATAATTTTCCCACATGGAATCTCATTATCACCCTATACATGACAGCTGCATCTAAAGAGAGATGCTTGAAGGACTCCAGAGGCCAAGTGGTTGATTGGTCAGAGCCCCATTTACTTTGTGGCAAGCAGGCAAAGATTACAGTGATTCTTAAATCTCACTCAGAAACATCTGAAGAAACTCATAAAAAATACAAATTCCCAGTACTGTAATGCTAAAGATTTTGAATCCATAGGTGGTACTTAGAAATCTATATTGTGAAACATTTTCCAGATGATTTTGTTAGAAGTAAACTGTGGACTGGCTGTTAGATAAAGAAAGCATGGATGGAATAAAATGTTGATATGATAGTTTCTTCATATTGGGTGAAATTAAATTCTTCAAATGATTGAAACTAGAAAAACTGGCATTTCAAGAATAAAAATATTTTCTGCTTTTTAATGTGGGACTTGATAAACTTTTTAAGTAAAGCTAATCTAAGAAAAATATGTTCTCATTTAAATGAATACTCTCTGGATTTGGGAAATAATAGAAATCCACATCATTTACATTTTTGTTATCCATTCTGATTAGTAATATAAATTAAATATGTTTGTAGCTCAGAATTAGTCTTCAAATAATTAGAATTATGTGTAGTCTAAATAGAAATTCTTACTGGATTCCCATGCCTCAATTGTTCAGATTTAGTAATTTAGATTTTAAGCATGTGTTGCTGATTCTAGTGATTGTCTTTTTGAGTTATAAAGAAAAATCAGCTCCATGCATGTAGGAATGAGGGCTGTGGTAGAAGTAGGGCCATCTTTGAGAAAAATGGATGTCTTCTCCATCTATCATGTTGGGATAGAAAAGACTGGTCTTTACTCTGGAGTGGAGGAGAATCCTCTTCACAGTTGGTGTTAAGGAGAAAATTGGGCATTGCATCCTAATAAGAGAATAGAGTCAAAGAGGATTCCAAGTAATGAAAGAGAAATTAGCCCTTGAAATATGGCAGATGGCTAGGAGGAATGAAGAGAGATGGCCCATCTCTGGAAACATTTATGGCACTGGCCTCTAGGCAAAATATGTAATCTTCAGTTTTAAAGTTATGCTTTGTCTTCTTCCCTGAAAATACATATTACCAAGTTCTCAGTAAGAAGTAGGACAGCCAGTTGTTTGTTTTTTATTTGTGTTGAAGCAGAGTGAAGAGAACTTCAGTCTGATCACAAGCTAGCAAGTGATCTCCACTCCCATGTCTTTCCAGTTACCACGCTCCACTAACTCATTCATTACCCTCCTGACATTTCCAGTAACATTTTTGGGACTGTTAATGTAGCCATTAGCTCCTGGGGGATCCCTTATGAGCTATTCTCATTTACTCCATTATTCCTGGAGAGCAATGCATTCTACTAAGAGGAACATATGGGAATACTTTAGATTGGATAGCTCAGCTAGTAAAAATTCAAGACTAATAAAGTCAAGGTCAGGAGATTGTTCTCTATGGTAATCAGGGAGCAATTAACTTAGGAAAAAAATAATTTTCCAAAGGCAGTGATTAAAGCTGCACCTTGGCCAATGATTGCTATCATGGTGAATCCCAGGTGAGAGAAAAAGAATGCTTAATCTGTACATTAGCAGATTTATTAGTCCAGAATGACACATGAATGCCTGTGAGTACCTCTGACAGGTCTAGACAGGGAAGAAGGAATTAAGGGCAGAAAAAGGAGATGGAGAAAAAACAAGAGCATTAAAGGATCACTTGTATATTTGTGGGATTACAGAACTATAATTTGTAAGATATGCTAGATGGTAAGGATGTGAATAGATTTTATATTGAAGGAAGAGGACTTTTGGATTCCTCATAGCCAATATTATTATGATGACCTGTTTTAACTCAGAAGAGAGCCGAGGAACCACTCAAAGGTCATATCTGATGATGGTGTTTTGTTGTGACATCTTCACTCCTAGAACAGCATGAACATAGGTTCAGCTCCAGTTAAAAAGGGATTTCTGGGGGGAAAAATATGGGCTCTGAGCAGTATTCAGCAGAGGAAAGTTAAATATGTGAACCAAAGGTAAATTTCTCTCTCTCTCTCTTTCTCTCTCTCTCTCTCTCTCTCTCTCTCTCTCTCTCTCTCTCTCTCTCTGTGTGTGTGTGTGTGTGTGTGTGTGTGTGCAATTACATACAGGATTTTAATGAAAAATAAAAGAGAAAGCTTGAATCCGGTGTAGAGTCAGAGGGATTGAGTCAACCACTTGACCTCCATGGGACAATATGAGCTATTCCTGGGAGATGAATCAGGAGGGTGAGGCCCTTCCCACACTTAAAAATGTCTTATTTGCATATCTCTAGCTCATCTATTTTTAGCATTACTTTGGTAAGATTTCAATGTGAAGACCATATCTATGGTCATGGGAATAAATAAGTATTTTCATTTGATTTTGTCCGGTAGATTTTTTCTTTTACAAAACCATTTGTACTCATGACACGCACACACACACACACAAACACACACATATTAAACATATGTGCTGTAAGCAGTCATTACATCAAAATTATTCTGATACTTTAAACTGAAGAATTAAAAGGATGCTAGAAGAAATAACTATCTTGTTATGCTCACTTATTGCTATGATAAGTGTAGTTTTAAAGCTTGTGTTAATGCAGAGCTTACGTGTGCTAAGTTGTGGGAAAACAAAGCATTTATTTAACAACATCATTGACTCCCATTCTAAAAAAGACTATTGGGGGAAGAGAACAGGGGTAGAGAATAATCTTGAATATGCAAGGAAAAAAACATCAGAAATGGACTCTGGAATGTTGACTCCCTTTGTGCATTCAGTAAAGAGTCAAGACAAAGATTATACATAATATGATGTGGCATAAAGAGGCCAGAACTGTTTCACTGCTCTTACTCATTCCCCTGGTTCTCACATGCTGGCCATGGACAAGTAGATGAGAAAAGGTGCACTGAACAGAACTTCCCAGCCTCTAAATATTGTTTACAGCCTAAGCCAAATGAACAGAGACAGAAATATAAGATGGTGTGTGAGAAAAAATGTAACATGGAGGTGCTTATTGCTATGGCTGACTGTGATAATATATAAAGAAACTGTATACAACTTATCCACCTAATTTGCTTCTGTGTTTAAATAGATTCAATTATTGATAACAGAGAATGAAAAGGTGATGCACTACCTTTCATAGTAGTGCTAAACAATGTGCTGAAACTAGTAATTTCTTTTAGAATTAAAAAAAAGTATAACAAGTAAATATCTAAAAGTTGGTGATGAAATATGCATTTTGTATCACCAGTTAGACCATCAGTTGTGTGACACCAAATTGGGACATAGTTACAGCTTTTGTTGAGCATATAAAATAAACCACCTTAGTTTTATTGAGAAGTACTTCAAATAGAATTGTTTCATAAAATATTAATTTCATTAAAAACTGACCCCCACTTTCAAATTAGTTTCCATACCATGATCAGGTGCTAGAATAGTTTCCAAAGTGACTGCACTTAGCCCATTCTGAGGGAAAACTGGTTTATTTATTACTATTCACTTATTGTTAAGACAAGAAGACTTCAAGGACACACTGGTGATTTTTCGTAGCATTTTATTTGCATTATCGAACCAAAGGCTTTTTTCCTAGAGGACAATAGTCAATACAATACATCTTATTCTGTTCAGGGTGCTGCTTTTTATATTTCAGGTGCAGAGTTATAATAAATGTTTATAGATTCCATAAATGACATGGAAAAATAATGCATTATTAGTCAGATTTTTCTATAGAATAAGAGTTTTTTTCAGGTCCCTGTCTAGGTAAATGTTCAGCACCATGTATTGAAATGAGTCTGTATTGTGGTGTCTAAATTTGCAGCTACCAAAGCTTTCTGAACTTTGATTGACTTGTCTTTAAAATAGAAAGAAAAATGCCTAATGTGTTAGCAAATATTGGGTGAGGGTCAAATGAATAAGATATAAAAAGCACCAGGAATCTGTTTCCCCTAGACAATAATGATACTGGCAGGATCTGTCTGATGTAACTATTTTGGAACTCTGGAGTCTAGTGAAAGCTTGGGATTTCCAGGGGAAGGCTTGGATGATAAATTGCAGTTAATTTGGGTCAAGTTCAGCTCTTAGCACAATAAAAGCTACCAAGCCTCACTGCTCAGCTCTGTGACCAGCAGCTGTGTATGTGTTCAAGAGCAGTTTGCAGGAGCTATGGTGGGTAAAAAGGACCCTGTTTTCCAAATACTGGGGATCTGTGCTCTGATTTCTGATTGCTCCTTCTGATCTTAGACATGCAAAGAGGTGCATTGCCATGACTATTGCACACTCTTCCCCATTGTTGTTATAAACACCTCCCCTTACAGCAAAAGTGACTTCCAGGGGATTAAAGGGCTTATATACTTCCTCCCCCACCCTTTTCATTTCTTTTTTTTCCTCTTTTGGAAACCATACCTCAAAGAACAGGACATTTAAAAGCAACTGTATATATGGGAAAAATCAGAAAGTCACTGTATGTGCTTAAGTAATAGTACAGGCTCAGTAAAGACATGAGACAATCTTAAGTTTACATTCCAGGCTGATATTTAAACATAAACAGCCTACAACAACAATTTTCAAAATTAAAAAAAAATGCTGTGGGGAGGGGAGAATCTGACTTTCAGATTTAACATATTATCAGGTTAAAAGGTCCAGTTTTTAACAAAATATCACAAGAAAGTTTATCATTCTGAGGGGATAGGAGTGGGGAACAAAAACTGTCCCTAAAAAAGACTAGATAGCAGATTTAATACATGCAGACTTTAAAGCAACTCTCTTAAAGATGCTCACAGAACTAAAAGATGATCTAGAGAAAGTAAAAAATATTGTTTGTGAGCAAAAAGGAAATAACATTAAAGAGATAGGAAACTCACAAAGAAATCAAAAGAAAATTTTGGCACTGAAAAAGACGATAACCAAAATAAAAATTCACTAGAGAAATTCAAAGGTAAATTAGAATAAGCAAAAGAAAGAATCAATACATTAGAATTTGGGACAATAGAAAGTTTCAACTCAGATGAACATAAAGAAAAAAAATTGAAAACAAGTGAAGTGAGACTAAAGAATCTGTGGGCCTCCATTATGCGAACCAACGTACATATTGTGGGAGTCCAAGAAGTAAAGGGGAGGCATTTGAAGAAATAATTGCTGAAAATGCCTCAAATTTGGTGAAATAAATAAATATAAATATCCAAGAAACTTGAAAAACTCCTAGTAAGATGAACTAAAAAATAACAACACTGCAACATATTCTATTGAAATGTTTGAAAGCCAAAGACAAAAATAAGAGAGAAGATTCTCTATAAAAGTAACAGCCGATTTTTCATCAGAAACTTTGGAGGCCAGAAGACAGTGGAACAATATGTTGAGAGTATAAAAAGAAATAGACTGTCAACTAAAAATGTTATATCTGGCAAAACTGTCCTTCAAAGGTTAGAGAGAAATTAGGACCATATAAACAAAAGCTGAGAAAATTAATGGCCACTGGAATGGCTTGAAAGAAATACTCAGGGAGTTCTGTAGGTTGAAATATAAGAACAATAGGTAGTTTAAGCTATATGAAGAAATAAAGATTACAGTAAAGAAAAATGCATAGGCAATTATAAAATCTAATACTATTGCAACAATGGTGATTACAATTTTTATTTTCTAGATAATTTAGAACTAACATTAAAAATGTATAGCTTATTAGCTAGCTCTATTATAACTCTGGCTTACAATTCTACATTTTGTTTTCTTCAGAATTTAAGAAACTACCACATGTAAAATAATTATTAATTTAAGTGGCACACAATTTTCTTTCACACAACTCACCTCTGTTGTGAAACTGGGAAGGTTCAGCAACTTGCACTCTAATTTTTGTAAATAGACTTTATCTTTTAGAGAAATTTTAAGTTTGTAGAGAAATTGAGCAGATCTAAAGAGTTTCCATACACCCTTTGATCCCACCTATATATATTTCCTATACTATCAACATTCCTCATCAGAACGGAACATTTGTTACAGCTGATGAGCCAACATTGGCACATTATTATCACCCAAAGTCCATAGTTTATCTTAGGGTTTGCGCTTGGTGACACACATCCTATGGATTTGGACAAATTTATAGTAACACGTAGCCACTGTTGTAGTATCATCTACACTAATAAAAGAGAAATATGCAAATTCACCATGCCTCTGTGATGCCCACCAGCCAATCAGAAGTGAGTATGAAAATTAATCCAACAAAGATGGTGGATTAATTTGCATACATAGGCACGGAGGGAAGACTGAAGACTGAAGAAGCTTGGCTTCTCCACTGTGGCCAGAGTGAAGGCCTAGGTCCTGGGTGCCTGAGGAAAACCGGTGCTGGCAGCCAGGGGAAGGAAGGCCTATTATATGAATCTTCATGTAGCAGGCCTCTATTACAATATATTTTCACCGCCAAAAAATATTTTTTTCCCTATTCATCCATCCCTCTCCCCTTATCATTAGTGACCACTGATCTCTTATTATATCCATAGTTCTGTCTTTTCCAGAATTTCATATAGTTGAAATCATACAGCATAAAGCCTTTTCAGACAATCTTATTTCACTTAGCAATATGCATTTAAGATTCCTCCATATGTTTTCACAGCTTATTACCTTATTTCTTTTTAATACTGAATAATATTCCATTATCTGGATTTTCTACAGTTTATATATCCATTCAGCTACTGAACAACATTTTAGTTATTAATACATTTTGGCATTGTGAATAAAGCTGCTATGGCAATCCATGAACAGGATTTTGTATGGATATAAATATTCAGTTCATTTGGTTAAATATAAAAAGTATGATAGCTATATGTTATGAGAATACTATATCTTTTTAATTTTTTTTTAGGCTTTTAGAGTAACATTATTTTTTAAAAGTTAATGTGCATAGATAGGAAAACAGAAGCAAAGAACAAAGCCATCCATAATCACAAGCAGTTTACAGTCTGACATGTCCTTCTAAGTCCTGTGTATTTATACAACTGAGATTCCACTTTTATGTAATTAAGATGGTACAGTTATGTATCATAATTTCTCACACATCATGAATATTTAGCATTTCAAAGTCTCAAAGCTATGATTATTTTGATAACCAAGCATACCCTATATCAAAGCAATCTGGAAGAAAATGTAATCTTGCCTTACTTGATGACAAAAATTTAATAGAGGACAAAAATAGCAACAGACCTTTAGATAAAAGATATTCATAAAGTTACAATTAAAATACTGTATTCCCTTAATGTTCCATTAAAAATGAGACCCAAAGCAAGAGTACACAAAGTATAATGTTTCTAATAGAATTGTGATTTATACTTTAAAACATTAGCAAGGTGGCAAGTTTTGACTGAAGTACTTAACAACATATTCCTATAGCACAGTCTAAAGAGATACACTCACTCATCAGTGGTTGTTACCATCATGTGAATATGAACACTTCCACACACACCCCTCACATGAACAAGTCCTAATATCCATTTCTCAGATGGTTAAACAACTCCATGTCCAAGATACCTCTTTTATAACAATTATAACAAAAAGCTATTTACAAATTGGTTAATTCACTAGCTCTACTTTTTTATCAGACACTGTCACCTCAGGACATCTAAAAAGCTCTAATGTTGCAAAATAAAGAACCTTGTCAACAATAAACATAGGAAATTTACAAAAATGCATGTAGACCTATAGTTATAAGCTAAAACTTTCTTCTAGGTATGGAAATATTAGCAAAGAACCCTTCCCTTCACCCTTTCTCTTCTCCCTCCTCCACCACGTCAGTGACTAAATACAGAACACCTGGCTCCAAGAGGTGGATTAACAAAGACACTCCCAGACGACAGTGGGATTATACTAACAAGAGGAATTTTATAAAGGGATTATTTTACTACCTCTACTTTTAATATACTACAGGCATTATCCTTGAATACACAGCAATATTAATTAATATGCACATATGTAACAATGGTTAGATAATTTTAATTTCTCTAAAGACTCATGGGCATAGAACTCTTTTATTTGTACTTTCTTACCTCCCCCTTCCCTTGTGAACAGTAAGCATACTCTCCAAGACATCAAATTTAACAATTCTATTCCTCAAATACCACCATTCCTATAAATTAACAGAAAAAATACTTAAAAGGTGTCACTTTAACACTTTGTTGGATTAATTTGCATACTCACTCCTGATTGGCTGTGAGTGTCACAAAGTGATGGTCAGTTTACATGGTTCTCTTTTATTAGCATAGATTTTTTTTTAATGGTCGTTTGCAAGATGTGTGATTTTCTAACTCTACTTTATCATACATTGGCAACCTCTTTATATCCAGAAGGCCTATATGTAGCAACGTTCTCTTTTGAAAGGTTAGGGGGAAAGTTGAGAGCAGCTTTTTCATATTATATACACAGGCACCTCTAAAGGGCCAGTAAATCTTCGCAAAGGGTGGTGGGCACTTTCTTTTAGCCAAATGTGGCATGTTCTTCTACAATTTCTCTTCCAAAATCAAAAGTCTGTAATAGAATGAAGACCAACCACCCAAAGGCCTGCTAACTGCTCCACCTGCCATTGATGGGGCTCTGCTCACCTTCAGCCCATTTAAGCCTTGGTCCATTGGGGTAAAGATGAGGTCAGGTCTCCTCCACCCTGGATAAATGAGTCATCCTTGGCACCCATTTGTACCTCTTCAAGCCCTGAGGGTGGGCGATCTGTGTACACACAGACCTGCCTCTCGGCCTCCGAGGTCCTATTGGCCTCCCTCTGCTCATTTTGCCATCTTCTCACCCCTCCATGCCCGTCGCTCAAGGAAGCATGGCCTCAGGGGCTGGTCTAGTCCTGTAGCTGTTTGGGGTAGCTTTCAGGGGCTCTGCTTAGGCCCTGGAGGGTTAGGCCTGGAGACCCCGTGGACCACAGGATGTGCCTGGAAGAGGCTGCCGCCAAAGGGTCGTGGAGATGAAGGTGGGGGTGCAGAGAGAGGTTTGCTGCTTCGGAGCTTGGACCTGGACAGTGGGCACCTGCAGGGAGGGCTCCGGGCCTGCAGGATGGCGCCTGCTGCCGGCCCTGAGCCCCCAGTTCACCCGCTGACTGGGCCAAGGGGCCCACAGGAGCCCAGAGGAAAAGGCCACAATCCACTTCTCACTGTGTGCTAGGCCGGAACTGGACTACATCTTATTTTGTAAGAGACTAAATCATCCTCCATAGTGGCTGTTCCATTTTGTATTCCATTAGCAATAAAGGAGAGCTCCTGTTGCTCACATTCTCCTTTTTCACTCTCCTTTTTTCCCTTCCTCCACTTCCTCTCTCTACTTTTTTTTTCTTTTTTTTGAAACACACTCGCTGATAATGTTTAACATTTACTATTTTGATACGGGCTCTTCTCCACCTCCCTCTTACCCCGCTAACGACACTGGCGACCTTATTATGCTGCTCATAAGCAAGCAAAGTCCCTTCATCTCACCAGCTCTCATCATCTTTGTACCTCAGGAGTGGAGGAATTTTGCCCACTGTGGCTTCTTACACCGAGTTCAGGACTAAATGAAGGCACACATCCAAAGAGTGAAGTAGACCACTGAAAATAATCTTTGACATTGACCACATTTTGAAAGCTGGGTGGACTTGATCAGCACTTTCTGGTATCATACCTTATTGAGGTAAAAGAAGCAACGTTCAGGGTCTGCTAATCGTTTAATAATAGGAGACACACATAGTATCTGCAACGTTAAAGGGTTACACTGTCAGTGTTATGAGGAACAAGAAAAATCTCATCTCCTTTCAGGGGCCTATACAGAAAATTGTCTTTTATAAAGGATAGCACTTGGAAGAGGGGGGAAATACTTTCCCCTGAGAATTTGTAATGATAGCTAGCCTGAATTCAAATTACCTGGCTGGACTAAAAATACCTCAAGCTGGGAATTTATTTTAAAGTGATCTCAAGCTGATAGTGCCTTCAGGTACTGGCAAAGCAAATATAAATTTTCTCTGATGGGACCAACTTTTAGATCTCAAAACAATTCCCACAGGTAACATTCCAAGATATATGAGCTCACAGTCAAAACTCAGAAATACACAAGAAACCAAAGGAGTATATATGAAAGTCACTAAATTAACCGACAGTTGAATTTAACATGCAAAGGCTTCAAATTATGAAAGTATGAGACAAGAAATTATGTTCAAAATGTTTAATAAAATAAATGAAATTAAATATATGAATCAATTAGAAAAGTCTATTATAAAATATTAATCAGATATAAGAACTAAACTAAACTTCTAGAACTAGAATAATATCTACACTAATAAAAGAGAAACATGCAAATTGACCATCACTCTGCTATGTCATCAGCCAATCAGGAGGAAATATGCAAATTAGAAGGTCAAAGGTGGCTGCTGTCCAGATGCTCCAGGTGGAGTGGCTAGGCAAGGCAGGACCCTTGCTATGAGAGGGAGGGCCAGGGGCAAAGGGATCTACAGGAGTGGTACTCTGGCGCAAGCAAAGATGAAGAGGGCAGTCTGCGATGAAGATGGCAGACTCTGGCCAGAGTCTGCAGCCAAGATGAAGAAGGCAGACTTTGGCCAGAGTCTGCAGCAAAGGCGGCAGACTCCGGCTGGAGTGAAAGCCTGGGTCCTGAGTGCCAGAGGAAAACTGGTGTTGGAAGCCAAGGGAAGATAGGCCTATTGCACAAATCTCTTTCTGCAACAGGCCTCTAGTAGTAATATGTTTTCTCTGAAAATATATTTGCTCATAGTTTTAGGTGTGTAGGCCTTGTGCATTATTTTTAAAAGTTATTCCTAAATATTTTATATTTTAATGCTATTGTAAATGATATTGATGTTTAAAGTTAATTATAAAATTATTTTTGGGAATAAAAAGAAATATACTTGATTTTCGTTGGTACATTAACATTTTCTAAACTCACTTATTCTTTCCCATAATCTATTTTTGTATTCCTTAGGATTTCCTATGCAAACAATCAGGTCATCTGCAAATAAAATCAGTTTTGCTTCAGACTTTACAATGTTTAGAACTTTTATTTCTTTTTCTTGTCTTCTTGCCAGGGCAAGGACCTCTAGTGACATGTTGATTGCAAGTGATATAAGGGCATTCATCCTTGCCTTTTCCACATTTTATTGAGTTGTATCCCCCTCACCACTAAGTATAATGTTAGCTGTATTTGTAGATGGTTTTCATTAAATTGGAGAAATCTCTTCTCTATTCCTAGTTAGCTAAGAAGTTTTTTTTCATAAACACCTATTATTAATTTTTTTCAACTGTATCTTCTGAATCTACTGAATTGATGATGTGACGTGGTTACATGACATCAGAGGGAATATTTTGTGAGACCAGCCACACAGCAGCACAAAACCGTGCCTAACTCAATGATACCCCAAATAATGGCTTGCCATCCTTCTTTATTTCAATCCTTTTTCCCTCATTCTTGATGAATGACTGTCTCACACTATTTTGTTTTTGAGGGATCGCAGGCTAAAATACATTATAACTATAAAAGACACAGAATCAATAGCTAATTATATATTAAAAAGAGACATAACACCCAGATGGCAGATGTCTTTACCATTGAATTATCTCAAATTTTTAAGGAGTAAAATTTCAAGCACTCATACTCCTCCAAAGAATAACAAATAAGAACAACTGTGTCTCATTTTATGAAGTTAGCATAACAATGACACCCAAACTATATTTAAGAGAAAAAATTAAAGTATAGCCTAATTTGAGACCATGGATACAAAATTCTGAAGAAAATGCTAGCCACCAAATTCATCCATATACCACAATATAATAAAATTGACAAATGTGTATGGTTCTCTAGTTATAAGAGCCTACTGAGTTTAAAAAGATAAATTCTGTTTTCATCATGTTAAAAAATTTAAGGATAAAAGGATATAGAAAAAAAATGTCAACATCAATTCATGATAAAAAGAACTTATATGCATATATGAACAGCCCATGGACAGAGAGTTGTGCGGGGAAGGCCTGGGGAGAGGCGGGACCAGGATGGAGGATGTCATTGTGGGGAATAAAGGGGACATAAGTAATACTTTCAGCAATAAAAACAAATTAAAAAAAATATTGTAGGTTATTCTCTCCATGCTATAGATGAGGGAAGGAAGGCTCAGAGAAGTTTTCCAAGGCCACACAGAATGTGGAGCACACAGGCCTTCATCGTTATAATTTGCTGTAGGTTCCAAATCTCCTATAATAGGCATGTAAGACTTGAGTTAACAGAAGGAAAGAGCTTTTTAAAGGAGGTGATTGGTAATAATAAAACATTGTTTTCTGATCTATACAGTGCCTGGCTCATAGTAAGATCTGAGTGTTTCCCTTCTTTGCTCAAGTAAATAAACGCAAAGAAAGAAGAAAACTCGCCCAGCTAAAGCCTGTCAGGTCTCCAGTAATAAAAACCCTGAAGAGGCACACAGAACATCTAGGTCCTAGAGCATGGTCCTCAGACAAAAAAAAAAAAAAGAATGTTTTGTAAAGTAGTACTATAATATTACTTTCTGTAACTGATATAAAAACAGTCCCCAAAATCTTACAGTATATTTATATTATATTAAATGTGTAATAATGAAACCATTCTTCTCAAGATTAAGAATGAGAGAATGGTGTCAGCTGATGCCACTTTTACACAATATTGTCTTAAAGTCTGAGCTATGCAGTAAGGCAGGATGAAAAAGAAATAAAATAGAAGCAGATGGAGAAGAGAATGAAAATCAAACAACCATTTTTTAGTGGATGTAAATTTGTATAAAATAATTAAAAAGTGTTTAAAAATAAATTACTATAATTAACTAAACAGGCTTTAGAAAATTTCTGAATATAAAATGAACAAACAATAATAAAATGCAAACTTACATATTATAAAAATTTTATATTACATGATATAAGAATAGATATAACATCTGGCAAGCAAGAACTTTTTGAGAAAATGATGAAAATTTATTGAAAGTAAAACAGGCTTAAATAAATAAAGATACTTAATATTCATGTCTGAAAAATACAGTATTGAAGCATATCACTTCTCAAGTTGCAATATAAATTTAATATAATTCTTTGTCCTCAGTTACTCCATTTTCAAATATTTGGGGGACATCACAAGTGGCATAATATTATAAGCATCATTGTTATATAAAGGAGAAAAGACAAATCATAAATGTAAATATAATGTGTACAAAACATATAATTGACAAATAATTTTTATATGTTTATAGGATATGTGACCAAGAATTGAATTTGCAACCCTTAGGTGAATACTGGCCTGAGGACTACTTATCCTCTTTATTTACATCGGTAGTTTTCAACCTGGAACAACTTCTCCACAGGGAAAACTTGGCAATATTTGGAGAATGTTTGGTTTTCCCTCCTGAGTAGGGTGTGATGGTGGTGCTACTGGCATCCATCATGTAGAGACCAGAGATGTAAGTACTGTATTCTACAATGCAAAGAAAAAGACCTCACAACCAAAAATTTATCCTGTCTAATATGTCAATTGCACTGCTGTTGAGGAACGCTGATTTTAGATTTATGACCAAATTTCCAGATAAAGAAATTATACTGAGATGGCTGTTCTCTCCTGGCCAGCTGTTTAATAGTCCAGGAAGTTAAATGTACAGTGAACATTTGTATTTCTTTCAAAGATATTACCTCTTGGGCTAGTGTCCAATGTTGTAATTCTAACAGCATTAACACTTGCTATGCCATTTCACTTAAAAGTTAGGGTTACCAGACACCAACTTAAGTAGATGTTGCATGTTAAGTTCCAGACAACCCTGGGGCTGTTGTTTTCCTCTGTCCATTTAATTTCTAAACTTATCACCAGCAGTAAACACAACTGCCTTGCCATATCTGACGCTATCATTTTGGGCAGATCTTGCAGAAAGAAATAAAGAGTGAACCACGTGCAAAGATCCAATTTACCTCCTAAAAAAAAAAAACAACCAAAAAACTTGAGAGGTGAAACAATTTGATCCATACACCTTGGACTATTGGGCATCTGAAAAGGAAAATAAAATTACCAAAGATAAGTAGGAAAGCAATACTGCATTTCTGTATAACAAAGGAGCTAATAAGGAATATAAGCCCTTAAAGAGGGTTTAGATTGATTGAACAAGCTCAATAAAATTGATGCTGAATGAAAAATTTCCTGAAAGACAGATAACTATGTCAAAATATGCCCACAGGCTTTATCTTCTTAGGGAAGAAAGGGGTATTGCCACTGATGCTAGCTAGCCATTGAATCCAAATTAGTGTTCCTTATGTACTATCAGAGATATATTGGTGGTACCTTTACCACTTCCAATGAGCAACCAGAGAAATTTTATCCTATTATGTAGTCTGATCTTATGATGGATGCAGCAATTGCCTATGTGATCCAGACACTTTTCCTAAGGCTACTTGTGGCTTTTCCAAAGCAACTCAGATACTACTTAACAGATAACTAATAGTGAACTTACAAATATTTTCACCTATAGTTTACATGTGGAACATCACAACAGCCCATGTACAAGATGAACACTGAGACACAGAGCAGAAAAATGTTTTATCCAAAGTCATGGAGCTGGTAAAGCTATAGCCAGAATTCAAACCTGTTTGTCTAATCCCTATTCCAGGACTTTTTCTACTGCACCAATATAGCTTCTACTCATAGAGAGAGCGGTAGTATCAAAGGAAGTAAAAAAAAAAAAGAACAAAAATATTTTGGACCCTAATACTAACTTTTAAGTGTTCTGAGAATAATAAAGTGAAATTTGAATTAACTTTTTCTCCCTCTCTCTCTAAAAACATATCTTGATTGTTGAAAATATTACATATGTCTCCTTCTCTCCACTCCCCACCCCAGTGAACCCCTCCATCCCTCTCCAGCCCCCTCACTGTACTATTGTCTGTGCCCATGGGTTATGCATATATACATATACATTCTTTGGTTAATCTCTTCCTCTCATTCCCCTGCCCTTCTCTCTGAGATTCATCAGTCTATTGCATGCTTCCATGTCTCGATCTATTTTGTTTGTCAGTTTATTTTGTTCATTAGATTCCATATGTAAGTGAGGTCATGTGATACTTGTCTTACTCTGACTGGCTTATTTCATTTAGACAATACTCTCCATGTCCCTCCATGCTATCTCAAAGGGTAAGAGATCCTTCTTTTTTACAGCTGCATAGTATTTCATTGTGTAAATAATTAACATTTGCCAATTTGTCTTGGGGGAAGTTACCGTATAAACTGTCAAACATAAACTCATTGTTGACATACATTCTGAACTTGAGAAATCACATCTATACAAACTTCAGGTTGCCCAGTTGCTTTTTCCAAATTCTAATATTGCTTGGTGTCTTTTCTACATAATAGACCTCAGGCCTGCGTGTGAAGAGACTTGAACAATATGAAGCTAAGGTAGACCTGGATACTTCTCCTAAATACTAAATTATATTGGTATATGATAATTATCAATACACTTATGAATAAACTACAGAGAAAATGTGGACATAATTAGCATTAGCAATGTTGACCGGGCTTAAATCCAGCTTGTCTTTTGAATTCCTTGCCCGTTCCTATCTCGAGTCCATAATAATGACATCACTTTTTGCATTGTAGGATGCCAGCTTAGGAGATACTGGAAAAACACCTAAAAAGACAAGTGCTTTGTCTGTGTTTAAGCTCAGGAGCAGCAGTAAAACATAAAAAAAAGAGAGTCCTTCTAAAAGAATAGAACTACCAAAGAAACATGCCTTAGTTCACACTTGCCTTTGTTGTTTGAGAAATAAGTATTTTAAATGAATTAAGGATTCTGTTGTTCAACATAATAGCAGACTTTCAGAATTTATTTTACATTAGTTTAACTAAATGGCCTTTGATTTAAATGACTATTTTAGCCTCATGGCAAAACGAGTGAGCAGTTATGAAACCAAGCACAATCATTAACATGCCTCATTAGGCCTGCAGAGAAGTCATTCTGTTCATAGTAAAAGAGTTTGAATCATCCTAGTAAAAGAGTTAAAGTGACATTTCAGAGCAATCACTCCTGTGCTGAAATTTATTTATTTAACTCATGACCTAATTTTTCCATTTAGCTACAGCAGAAAAGGGCATGAGATTCTAAAGAGATAATAAGATAGTAATTATTAAGACTAAAAGAGTTTTACCCATTCCCCCCCCCCAATTTTTTCTCTTCTTATTCATTTTTCTTTTCTTATCAGTTGGGCATGATCAAGCCGGTGGGGGGAGGCATTTTGGGGGCAAACAGGCTGGAGGCTGGGGGAGGGGGCAGTTTGGGATGAGCAAGCTGGCAGGCAGAAGTGGTTAGGGGCAATCAGGCAGGTGAGCAGTTAGGAGCTAGCAGTCCCAGATTGCGAGAGGGATGTCCAACTGCCGATTTAGGCCTGATCCCTGTAAACCAGCAGTAAGACATCCTTTGAGGGGTCCTAGATTGGAGAAGGTACAGGCTGGGCTGAGGGACACCCCTCTCCCCCGTGCATGAATTTCATGCACTGGGACTCTAGTAAAATATTAATTATTAAGACTAAACGAATTTTACTCATCCCCCCCCCCATTTTTTCTTTTCTTATTAATTTTTCTTTTCCCATCAGTTTTCTCTTTCTAGAAAATTTTTTTCTCAAGAACAAATACTTCAGGGCCTGTGTCCTGGGCCAGGCACCTGATTGGGGGATGAGGGAGCTTGGAAGGCAGAGGAAGGCCATTGGTTCTGTCTTGATAACTCAAAAAAGTTATACTTAGATAACATGGGCTGGGGAACTGGGTTAGCTTTCAGTCTGGGCTCTGGGGAGCCTCAGAGGGCTCTGTGGGACTTGAGGTTCCCCACCCCAGCTCAAATTTAAAGACATTCCATCAGTATCTGTTTTAAGCACTGGGCTTCCATAATAGATTTTCTTTTTCAAAAACTGAAATTTTATAAAAAGGCATTTTCTCTTATGTTCATAAAGTGATATAATTTTTACAAGTATAGAAATGTGTCATAAATTACTCAGAATGTTCTTTAATTACAGCTCAATGCAACTTGGCATTTTCCTCCCTCCTTAAAAATGAGAGAGAACCCCCAAAATAGTACATAACTGTTAGACAAACTAAATATGAAAAAAAATCATTTCCTCTTTGGTATAAAAATCAGATATTTTTTATGGAAAAAAGGGGTTGAGGTATTAATTACAGTTGAAAGCTGCTCATTTCTCTAATGAATACACTGAAGTCCAGAGAGCTTAGCTGACCTTTCTCTGGCATTCAGAGAATTACAAGAAAAACCTGATTTCCTGTGGTAGGGAAATTATTACACCTGAAGGAGAGAAGCCTAAGTTGCAATTTTCATTCATTCAGTGAACATTTTATACCGAGGTTAATAGACATGCTGTGACTATTACGAGTTAGGATGGAATGAACGACAGAATGCTTTCCACCTTTCCACCTTGATATCTTAAAGGGCACCAAATAATCTGAGCGGGGTCAGAACTTCCTGCAATGCCTGCCTTGTATCTTCTCACAGTCTGAAACTTTTAAAATGCAGATGACTCTACTTATTATATTTCTTTGAAATTGAGTATATTATAGTAACTTAATAACTGATAAAAGTATTTTATACATTGATTTTTGCTTATCAATTTTGGAATAAACAAATAAAATATTTTTAATTATTAGGAAAGGCTTTTTATTTTTATACTGGCATTTTAAATTACCAGAGTCCTAATTACTAGAGTTAGTACTTTCAGATTGAAAAGACTGAAGTAAACATTAAACAATAACTTGTATAAATATATGCTGTTTCATTCTTTTCATATAATTTTAGCTATCTTTTGTTTCATTTATATTCACTTATTTTTTTCTACTTAAAGATAATTATTCATGCTGGTAATCTTTTTAAGGCATAAACATTTGGAAGATAGGGACTATTATTCTTAAAGCATCAAATATCAATGGAATTAATTGGATGGCAATGAACAACAAAAGTTGCAGGTAAGTTCTTGTATTTAGTGGTGTATGCTTTCATTAAAGTATGGAAGCTTACATTTAAAAGTCATTAGTAATATAAAAAGATAAATCATTATTTTATCATGTAAATATTTCTTTTAATTTAAGCTCCCCAAAAGGTACATGATATTGTGCTTTAAATATATTCAATAGTGGTCTATAAGCATTTTCTTCATTTTGTCAATAAATGATTAAAATCATTTTAAGGTTAATGAACTCATGATGTAATCAGTCATTCTTAGCTACAATCTGCCACCAGGGCTCCTCATTTTGTTGAAAGTAAATGATTTCTTGATAATGATCACAAGAAGCACATCTGTATGCTGGTTGAAAAGTTAATTAAAATGTGATTCCATCTGGTGGTCCAGTTGGGAATGTCACTATTCAATTTAATCTACATTGAGCTGAAGTGAACTCTGCATAATCAAAAGATATAATACAGTAGGAGCCATGGAACTGTAGTAAGTTAGTCAGTGTTGCACTTGTTAATTTAAACTTTTTCCTCTCTTAATTTTTTTTTTCTTTTATAAAAGCTAGAAATCTGTGAAAACAGAATTGCCGCATGATTTCTCAACAGGGGTACATTTCCCTTTATGTAAATTTTGTCTAACTGCAGTTATTCTTATTTCTCCCTTCATTTTCAGTAGGGTCAAGGGAGCTGATGTGAGTACCAATACATTTTTTTAAGTTGCTTACTTCAATCACTCATTTTGTTCTGATACAATGTTAAAAAAAGTTACCATTAACTTAGTGTCTCAAAACAACACAAATTTAATATCTTATAGTTCAGGAAGTCTGAAGAACTAAATGAGTCCCACTAGCAAAGATCAAGCTATAAGCAATAGTGTGTTCTTTCTGGAGGCTCTAGAAGTTAAGTCTGTTTCCTGGACTATTTTAGCTTCTAGAGGCTCCCCACATTCCTTGGCTGTAGGCTCTCTTCCATCTTCAAAACTAACGATGGATGATCAGGCCTTTCTCATGATGGTTCTCACTCATCTGCTTTCCCTGTTTCCATTAAAGGACCCTTATCCTTGTCCTTGAGGCCACCCAGATTATCCTATATAATAAAAGCCTAATATACAAATTGACCATCACTCCAATATACAAGATGGCTGCCCCCATCTGGTCAAAGATGGCCACCCCCATGTGACACAAGATGGCCACCACAAAATGGCCAGCAGAAGATGGCAGTTGTGGGTGATTAGGCCAGCACGGGAGGACAGTTGGGAGGGATCAGGCCTGCAGATGAGGGCAGTTGGACGAGGACCAGGCCTGCAGAAGAGGAAAGTTGGGGGTTACCAGGCCTGCAGGGGAGGAAAGTTGGAAAGAACCAGGCCAGTATGGGAGAGCAGTTAGGGGTGACTGGGCTGGCAGGGGAGGGCAGTTGGGAAGAACCCAGCCTGAAGAGGGCAGTTGGGGGAGACCAGGCCTGAAGGGGCAAACAGTTAGGGGTGACCAGGCTGGCAGGAGAGGGCAGTTCGGAGTGACCAGGCTGGTAGGGGAGGGTAGTTAGGGGTGACCAGACCAGACAGGAGGGCAGTTAGGGACAATCAGGCTGGCAGGGAACAGTTAGGCATTGATCAGGCTGGCAGGGGACTTGTTAGGGCGTGATCAGGCTGGCAGGCAGAAGTGATTAGGGGCAATCAGACAGGCAGGTAGGTCAGTGGTTGGGAGCCAGCAATCATTTGTTGTGAGAGGGATATTTAAATGGGCAGTCAAACATCCCTTGAGGGAGATCCCAGATTGAAGAGGGTGCAGCCTGTGCTGAAAGACACCCCCCACTCCCCATGCAGGAATTTTGTGCACTGGGCCTCTAGTCCTATATAATAAAAGCTTGTATGCAAATCAACCAAATGGCCAGTGGAATAACTGATCACTATAATGGGCACTGACCACCAGGAGGAAGACACTCAATGCAGGAGATGCCCCAGCCTGCAGGCCTCAGGCCATCCAAGGTGGTTATAATCAGGGGGTCCTCCCAATTGCCCTGCCAATCACCCCACAGTGGGAGGCAACTGGAGGTGGTGGGGGGCAGGGACAATGAGTGGGTGACACCAGGCTGGCCAATGCGGGTCCCAGCAGGGGCCCACCCTGATCACCCCACCAGTTGCCTTACATATAGGCCCTGATTGCCAGCCAGGTCTAGGGACCCTACCCAGGCATGAATTTCATGCATTGGGCCTCTAGTATATGATAATCTTCTTGTCTTCAAATTAGCTAATTAGCAAACACAATTCCATCTGCTATTTTAACTCCTTCTTACCATGTAACATAACATTCATGAATTTGGGGTATTAGAATGTGGACATCCTTGGTAGGCCATTATTCTATCTTCCACATATTATAACTAGTTTGTTCTAGTCCTTATGCTTGAATAGAGAGTGATATTCTTACCTTCCTCTCAGACTATTTGGAAAATGTTTCCTTTTTGGTTTGGTTAATGTTTTACACACATACTCACAAGTGTTTCTAGATACGTATTTTCTCAAGGGATAAAACACTGGAACTAAAATTTTCATTAAAAGGTGCTTCCCTTGGGTATCATTGCAATGTAGACTTGAATATCTCTATGTAAAAAATACATTATTTGCATGGAAAGCAGAGGTCCTTTCTTTAAAAAAAAAAACTTATTAAGAAGTTCGCAGTGGCCCAGCCATCATGGCTCAGTGGTTGAGTGTTCACCTATGAATTAGGAGGTCATGGTTAGATTTCTGGTTGGGGCACATGCCTAGGTGTTGGGCTCGATCCCAAGTGTGGGGCATGCAGGAGGTAGCCAATAAATGATCCTCTCATCATTGATGTTTTTATTTCTCCTTTCCTCTCTGAAATCAATAAAAATGCATTAAAAAAGAAGTTCACAGTGGATCTTATTATTGTGGTATTCCCAGTTTTTTAGACCACTAATCCTATATAATAAAGAGCTAATATGCTTATTAGACCAAATAGCAGTACAATCTTCCCGAAGAGCTTCTGGACAAAGCCAGGGCTGTGAGTACTGAGCCTCTTGCACGAATATTGTGTATTGGGCCTCTAGTTTAGTTATATAAAATGTTGGCCAATATTCCATTTTACAAATATATTTTTGATCTTGTTTTTCTTTGAAAAGTGGAAACTTTATTTTCCATCAGTTAAATAAACATATCTCTGTCAAGCTTAAATAGATAGGAAATTAGACTTGTTGAGATTGTAGCTTCACAATTAACCAAACCCTAAGTCCCAGATTCCACATAAATGTCTAACACTGTGCATACGTTTATAAATAAAAATCCACCCAATGAGTAATTGTAAGGGATTACTTTCAGGATAATGACAATGCAAGCATCAAATTATTTGCATTTAGAATATAATCATTTTAAAACTAGAAAAATATAAGAAGCACTAATACTGATAAGACAGTCTTTTAATTACTTAAGTTTTAATCATACAAGCATAACCACTATGATATATAATTTTATATAAAGAGATTTGACTTACACAATTTATGGGAGAGGGTTAAAAAGTTTCTTTTGTCTTTGTGTCTGATGCTGGAGTTTAAAGTCTACAGGACAGGAAGTGGAGAAAGGAAGATGGATATGAAGTAGGGGAGTTCATGAACAAGAGCCCATGAGAACACACTAGAATCCATGTCAGCTCTTGCTGCCTCAGACCTTGAAGATATTGATGTCTTGCAGAAGCTGAGGCCCTTTTGTCATCAAACCCAGGAGATAAAGCTAAAGAAGGATTCAGGGAAAAATACAGAAAGTGCAGGTTTGGATGTAGCCTCATTCCAATGAGATGAGCCAGCAGAGAAATGACAGCATATCTCTCTGCCCTCCATAAGCCCTGCAATCTCCCTTGTTGCCCATCTTAACTATGAACACACAATGAAGGGAATTCTGGGAAATGGTGTCCCGCCTAGCCAAGCTGATACATTATGAAGCCAATGCAAACAGTCTGGGAACATTTGTGATCAAATTAAAATATTTATCTCCAGTAATTCTCCATCTATCAAGAACAACACATAATCTTACTCTTCCCCTTTCCCTTCTCCATACTTAGTTTGGATATTGACTGTTTGTTTATTGAAATGTATATTAGATAATATTTTTCTTTGGGATAAAAATGCTAAGTGATAAAGCCTTTAGTGCTTTCATTTTTCTTTCTGAAAAAAATTGTTAGATCTTATTGATCTTTTTAAACCAGTAATGTATTCTGTTCCATTAATGGGAAATAAGGGAATAGAATAGGGATAAAGACACCATTTTTTTAAATCGAAATGCAATATTTTTAACTAGCTAAATGAAATAGAAAATTGAGGTGATTATAGTATTTCAGATTTTTCTTTAAGAAGACTCCCTTATTTGAAGTTTATTCTTCCAAAAAGGCTTTCTTACACGTTGTATTATTCAGATATTTCCATTTATTCAGTATTTTATTTCACATTTGTATGTCTGGCCTTCATGATTTTAAAAAAGGCATTTTATGAGATCATCTTTTATAAAATTACATTCTAACAATTGGTGAAGAGAATATTACTTGTATTTAAAGAAATTTGCAAAACTATGAATGTGTTATGCATACTCAAGAATTCCAGCAATTACATATTTGGATCATGAATAAAAAAATACCTTTTTCTTCATTAGATAATTAAAGAAAAACCACATTACTAGTATAAGGGTTACTTCATCTTTAAAATTGTCCCAATTCTCCAAATCTCTTTATGTGTAAAGAAAGTTGAAAAGAAATATGAATATATCAAAGTCAACCTAAATGCAAGAATGAAGATTTTTATATTTCAGATATTTTAGGGGAAATTGCATCTTTTAATATCACTTCTTTGACCATTGTAAATATATTATAATGACCTAAAATTATGTAAATAGCATATTTACCCTGATTATTTTAAAAACTAAATAATGTTTGTAAGATGTATTTGCTGAACATGTGAAAACTTGGGTAATATACACATGTAGAGCAACGGTTCTCAACCTGTGGGTTGCGAACAGTTAGCAGGGTCTCCTAAGACCATCAGAAAACACAGATATTTACATTAAGATTCATAACAGTAGCAAATTATAGTTATGAAGTAGCGACAAAAATAATTTTATGGTTGGGGATCACCACAACATCAAGAACTGTATTAAAGGGTTGCGGCATTAGGAAGGTTGAGAACCACTGATGTAGAGGGTTAACATGTGGTCATGTATTTTACTTTGAAATTATGTCTTGACTGTATTGGAGTTAAGTTTCTCACTATACAATTCCCCGACATTCATTATGAATATGATAATAAGAGTAGGGCCAGCCAAAATGAACATACATATATGTGGTCATTTGATAAGCTTACTCTAGTCTTCTATATTATAAAGTAATCATGCATATTCCTACAGCACATAACAAGGTTTTAATTATATAGCAATATTCAGGGACAACATAAACCACAAGGCAAAATGAAAATGGTGTGCTCATGCTATTGGGGTCCTAAAATGTACTTACAATGTCCTGAGCACAATTTTAGCATTTGTTTTTTATACATGTAATAAAAGAGAAAGCTTAGATGAGAAGACTTTATGGTTCCTATTTTAGTCTAAATCAGTCAGGTTGCAGTTCTTTTCTGTCATCTTTACAGTTCATTCTACTCTTAATAAAGTCTGAGGACAGAAATCAAAGGAGGGACAATCCTCTGGTGAAATAAATGAGTTCATGACTATAGTCTGTCCTTACTTCCATATCTCTTCTAATGTTCTTATTCATTGAGCAGGAGCATGTTTACTTGCAGGACTAGGGCATTCTTGTCTATTCTATGTTTGAATTTTCCTTCTCCATTAAATAATAATAATAATAATAATAATAATAATAATAATTACTATTATTACTATTACTAAAACAGAAACTCTGTTTGGTGTAGCCTTAGCAATATAATAATAATAATAAT
>JAAGEH010000014.1:1146004-1195743 GCA_011751065.1 Lasiurus cinereus | reverse complement strand
CACAGACACCCCAGCAGTGTAACTTCAGTGCCAGGGCCCCTCAAAGTGCAGCAGAGCTCTGTGCCAGCAAACTCACTGCCACAGTCACACACATTCCCAAAGGGCAGGCACTCTGAGCCCATCTATCCACAGGGTGCTTGTGGGAGCTGCTATGGATCCTTGCTGGGTGTGATCTTGGACAAACAGGGATGCACTCCCCTGGCAGTAGAAATTTTGAATTCACTTATCCTAGATATCCTCAATTATGCGGCTTCAGTGCCCAGGGCCCATCAAAGTACTTCAGTGCCCCTTGTTGGCAAATGCACTGTAGGTGTCCCTGTGAGCCTCCATTGGGAGCATGCACATATCCACCACAGGTGCAGCAGCAAAATCTGAGTCTTCCCACCCCACAACTACAGAACTCTGGAAACCACAGTCATGCCTTTCCAGAACGCAGGTCTCCTGAGACCCATCACCCCAAGAGACGGTTTCTGGGTGTCACTGTGAGTCCCCACTGGACACGTGTGATTTCATCAAGGGCATAAGACAACAAAAATTAGGACACTCCCCGCCATGGCTGCTGACTTCTAGACACTGAGGTTGTACCTCTCCAGCTTACAGGCCTTCATCAAGAGAACCCAAATAGCTCCACTAGGGAGCTACACTAGATTACCAAGCCCAGGAGACCTGAGAGACCACCCCAGTACACCTTTCCCAAAAGAACCTGAATATCAAACCACTGGACCTACAATTAAAATGTTACAGCAAAACATGGGAAGACAAAAAATTAATCCCAAAGGAAAGCAAGAGAGGAATCACCAGAAAGGGAGTTAAATGAAATTGAGGCTAGCAGCTTATCAGAGAAAGAATTCAGAGTAATGGTTATAAGGATGTTTAAAAAGATGAATGACAAATACACACAACTCAATGAGAACTATAAGGAGCTGAATGAGAATGTCACTAATATGAAAAGGAACTAAGAGGAGACAAAGAATGACATAGCTGCAGTAAAGAACACAATGGAAGGCTTAAACAGTAGACTAGAAGAGGCTGAGGACCGTATCAGTGAATTAGAAGACAAGGCAGGAAAAAACACACAAACATAGCAGCAACTGGAAAGAAAATTTAAAAAGCAAGAGGAGAGCCTAAGGAGCTTTGGGACAACACAAAGCAAAATAACATTCACCTAATAAGGGTATTAGAAATAGAGGAAGAGAAACAAGGAATAATGACCGAAGAAATAATGACTGAAAACTTCCCTGATACTAGCAAGAAAAAAACTATGCAAATCCAAGAAGGACATAGAGTACCAAACAAGTTGAACCCCGAATGACCAACAGCAAGACACATCATAATTAAATTGGTGAACACCAATTTAAGTAAGAATCTTAAAGGCTGCCGGAGAGAGACAGAAACTAACCTACAAGGGATATCCTATTAGAATATCAACTGATTTCTCAACAGAAACACACAAGGCCAGAAAGGAATGGAATGAAATATACAAAGTGACGCAAACCAAGGGAATGAATCCAAGAATACTATACCCAGCAAGGCTATCATTCAAAATTAAAGGTGGAATCAGGAACTTCACAGACCCAAAAGGACTAAAGGAGTTTATTACCACCAAACCAGCAATGCAAAAAATGCTGAAGGGCCTGCTGTACAAAGAAGAAATAGAAAGTGAAGAAGGAACACAGGGGTAAAGAATAAAAATGGCGACAAACAAATACCTATCAATAATAACGTTAAATGTAAATGGATTAAATGCCACAATAAAAAAACATAGGGTAACTGAGTGGATAAGAAAACGTGACCCATATATCTGCTCCATACAAGAAACCCACCTCAGAAAGAAAGACACACACAGAATGATGGTGAAGGAATGGAAAAAGATTTTTCAGGTGAATGGAAATTAAAAAAAAAAGCTGGGGTAGCAATACCTATATCTGACAAATTAGATCTCAAAGTGAAAAACATAAAGAGAGATAAGGAAGGCCACTTCATAATACTAAAGGGAGCAATCCAACAAGAAGAAATAACTCTGGTAAACATATATGCATCCAATACAGGAGCACCCAAATACATAAAAATACTCTTGGAGGATATCAAGGGAGAGATTGACAGCAATCCAATCATAGTAGAAGACTTTAATACCCCACTATCACCACAGGACAAATCCTCTAAACAAAAAACCAGCAAAGAAATATCAATCCTAAATGACCCACTAGACCAGATGGAATTAATTGTCATCTTCAGAACATTTCACCCCAAAGGTACAGAATATACATTCTTCTCAAGTGTACATGGGTCATTTTCAAAGATAGACCATATATTGGGTTACAGGCAAATTCTCTTCAAATTCAAGAAGATAGAAATCATATCAAGCATCTTCTCAGATCACTATGGCATAAAATGGGAAATCAACTATAATAAAAACAATAAAAAAAAATCAGACACATGGAGCCTAAATAGCATGCTATTAGCAATGACTGGGTTACCAGAGAGATTAAAGAATAAATAAAATAATCATGTGAACAAATGACAATGAAAATACAACAATCCAAAATCTATGGGACACAGTGAAAGCAGTCTTGAGAGGGAAGTTCCTAGCTCTAAAAGCCTACTGCAAAAAACAAGAAACAATGGTAATAAATTACCAAACCCTACAACTCAAAGAGTTAGAAAGAGAGTAACAAGAGAAACCCAGTGTACACAGAAGGAAGGAAATAATGAAGATCAGAGTGGAGATAAATGATCTAGAGACCAAAAACAAAAAAACAAAAAAAACCCCAAAAAACAAAAACAAAAACAAAACACACCAAAAACAAAGAAACAGACAAAGAAAAACAATACAAAAGATCAATAAAACCAAGACCTGGTTCTTTGAAAGGATAAACAATATTGATGAACCTCTAGCTAGGCTCACCAAGAAGCAAAAAGAGAGGACCAAATAAACAAAATCAGAAATGAATGAGGCGAAATAACAACAAACAAAACAAAATACAAAAGATTGTTAAAAAATACTATGAAAAACTCAATTCCAACAAACTGGACAGCCTGAAGGAAATGGACATATTCCTAGAAAATTACACAAGAAGAAGAAATAAAAGGCATCCAAATTGGAAAAGAATAAATAAAGCTTTCCTTATTTTATTTAAGTAAAGATGTCATGATTTTGTACATAACAAACCCAAAAGACTCCATCAAAAAACTAATAGAATTAATAAATGAATTGGGCAATGTAGCAGGATACAAAATTAATGCCAATTTATCTGGAATAAAAAAAGATTCCGGATAGCCACAGAAATCCTGAGAAAGAAGAAAAAAGTATGTGGGAATCTCAATACCAGATTACCAAGCCACTGTTTTCAAAACAGCCTGGTACTGGCAGAACAGACATACAGACCAATGGAATAGAATAGAAAATACAGATATCGACCCAAACATCGACTCAATTAATATTTGACAAAGGAGACATGAACACACAATGGAGTCAAGTCAGTCTCTTCAATAAATGGTGTTGGGAAAATTGGACAGATATATGCAAAAAAAAAAAATGAAACGAGACCACCAACTTACACTATACGCAAAAATGAACTCAAAATGGATACAGGACTTAAAACATAAGATGGGAAACCATAAAAATACTAGAGGAATCCACAGGCAGCACAATCTCAGACATATGCCAAAGGAACTTCTACACTGATACTGTTCCTAGTGCAATGGAAATTAAAGAGAAAATAAATAAATGGGACTACACCAAAATAAAAAGCATTTGCACAGCAAAAGAAACCATTAACAAAACAACAAGAAAGCCCACTGTATGGGAGAACATATTTGCAAATATTACCACTGATAAAGGTTTAATCTCCAACATCTACAGGCAATTTATACAACTTAATAAAAGGAAGATAAATGATCCAATAAAAAAATGGGCAACAGACCTAAATAGAATCTTTTCGAAAGAACACAGAAGGAAGGCCAACAGGCATATGAAAACATGCTCAGAGTCACTAATTATCCGAGAGATGCAAATCAAAACGACAATGCGATACCATCTTATACCTGTCAGAATAGCAATCACCAACAAATCAACAAATTATAAGTGATGGTGAGGATGCAGAGAAAAAGGAACCCTCGTTCACTGCTGGTGGGAATGCAGACTGGTGCAGCCACTGTGGAGAACAGTTTGAAGTTTCTTCAAAAAACTAAAAGTGGCCGAAACCGGTTTGGCTCAGTGGATAGAGCGTCAGCCTGCGGACGGAAGGGCCCCAGGTTCGATTCCGGTCGTACCTTGGTTGCGGGCACATCCCCTGTTGGGGGCGTGCAGGAGGTGGCTGATCGATGTCTCTCTCTCATCGATGTTTCTAGCTCTCTGTCTCTCTTCCTTCCTCTCTGTGAAAAATCAATAAAATATATTAAAAAACAACTAAAAATGGAACTCTCATTTGATGCAGTAATCCTACTCCTAGGAATATATGCCAAGAAACTAGAAATACCAATGAGAAAGGATATATGCACCCCTATGTTCAAAGCAGCATAATTCACCATAGCTAAGAGCTGGAAACAGCCTAAATGCTCATCAATAGATGAGTGGATTAGAAAAGAAAACTATGGGTAAAGAAGATGTATTTATGTATATATACATACACACACACACATACACACACATACATATACATACAATGGAATACTACTAAGATATAAGAAAAAATGAAATATTGCCATTTGCAACAACATGGATAGATTTTGAGAATATTATGCCAAGGGAAAAAATCTTGAAAGTTGCTGTATTTGCTAGTTCTTTGAAGGAAGAGCAGCATACATGTCTACAAAAGGGCATAATGGAACTTCTTGCTAGCTGTCTTTTACTTTTAGACAATTTGCCTTTGTAGTAAAAATTATTTGCCTAATGGGATTAGAGAAATTCCTTAGAAATACCCTTCTTTAAATATTATATGGCCTCAGAATCTCAAGTTACCTGGTGGACAACTATAGTGGCTATGTAAATGTGTCAATAAAAAAACCCAAGACAGTTTTTAAGGTTACAATCCTTATTGGAGATTAGCCATAGAGATGAGTCAGCAAGTACATATTATTAGTTTTAAACATTTTCCATGTTATTTGCTATAGTTCATTGCTATAAGAGCATATGCTGGGACCTATAGTATATTTGAGCTGGCTTGTCCAGGCTCATAAGAATTAATTATTAAAATGCTCAGGAACATTGTGCCCAATTGATAATCACAGGCAGTAGCAAGAAATTAATTTATATAATAACAATTAAATAAGTTATATTAAAACAAAATTAATAAATTCTCAAACTAGTTACTTATTAATTATTTTACTACATTTTACTATTACCTAAACTTTTAAGGTTATTTCTGTCCATTGTGTTTGTATGCTGGAAATACTATATGTGGGGTGCTCCTGTGTATCTTTTCCCAACTCTGCATTTAATGAGATCACATTGATAGATGAATATCAATCATCTGAGAGACTACCACTGAAATCAGCAAATGCCACAAATCAAGGTTCATTGTTTCATTGGCTATTAAATTCAAGAATGCAGAGAAAATGTTAATAATGGAGATTAAATTTAAAATGTGTTTTGTCTTTAGCCAGTAATTGTGAAAAAATTATTTTAATATTTGAAGACTATTATTCAATTTAACAAAGAAAACATTCACACTGACCACTTATGAGTGAGTGACATTCCTACCTAAATTTGTGTTTTACTTTCATCTTATTGTCAAGTAAAACAAATACATCAACCAGCATTCTTGTCAGAACACCATTCATCAGTCAATTGCAGTTACAATACTCTCTGTAAATTGCAGTTACAGAGAGTAACAATACTCTCTGTAAATAGGTTGGCTATGAATATAACATCACAAAAATTAACTAAAACGTTCTGTGAAAATCAATTGACCAAGTAAAATTTATAATAAAATGGATTGGATATTAATTATTATTTATAAATTTTATGCTAGACATCTGTAATATCAGTAAAGTTTATAATAAATATAAATATGAATATGCATGCATATTTTTTCAGAGAATATCTCTTTTTTATTGATTAAGATATTACATATGGGTCCATATCTCCCAAAAGCCCCCCACCCCACTCCCATACATGCCCTCATCCCCAGTGTTTTGAATCCATTGGTTTTGCTTATATGCATGCATACAAGTCCTTTGGTTGATCTCTTAAACACCACTGTCTCAAACATGGGAGCAATGGGGTTACCACTTTCATGGTGTCCAAATAGGAACATTTTGGGGTTAGATGGCTATATCCTGAAATAACACCATAAATATTCATGAAGTATTTCCTAACTCTGCAGTCATAATTTTAAACTGATGTATTGGAAGGAAATGAGATTGGGTAACTAAAACTATGACAATGATATTATATTTAATTTTATTTTTCATTGCATTATATAAAGTTTTCTCAAGTCTAATTTATTTCTCAGAATGAGGGCTAGAAGAGATAACCTTACATTTATATGGAATTTTCAGTTTTCATACATTTTTACATATAATCTAACTGATCCACATAATATTTTTCAATAGGGAGAAAGGCATTACTATCTTAAAAGACACAGCTGAGGATACTGAGGTTTTCAGGAATAACTTTGTTCAATATTGCATAGTTATTCCTTGCCAGAATTCAGAATACAATTTAGGACTTCCAGTGGACCTACCATAAAGACAGCCACTGACTCTCCAAATAGATCCTTCTTTTCACTAGAACTGCTGACTTTGTGCTTGAAGTCTTATTTCACTCTCCCAGATAAGAGAAATACAATGGACTAAAATGGAAATAGCAAATAGCATTGGAAAAGGGGGGTCTGCAGTGTATGCCAGGGAAGAATTTTTTTTCCCTCTCTGTGTGTTCTGAATCCTGAATGACAGGTTTAAGATTGCTTTTTGCTTTAATTTATGTTGTGAGTTTCTTTTTATGATTATCAATGAGTTCTCACATGAGTATGCAATCATAATAAGAGTCAAACTCCAGCAATTTCCTGACAAGTTATAAAACAATAAAATACTTCAAATGGTATATCACAGAAGACGATATTTTTATACCAGAGGTGTGGTGACACCTATAAATCATCTAAGCATTCCTCTTGAGATTTCTATTCACTTGGAGAAACTAAAGGAAAAAATGCATAGAGAAACTATTAGTGAGAGAAAACAATGGTAACTTTGGAAAAAATAAAAAGATCCAGAAGTCTTATAATGCTTATATAAATTAGAGAAGAGAATGCATATCTATTTCAATTATTCTCCTCCCCTACTTATACTTTACTTACCCCGGTAAAAGTCTGACAAGTTAGTACATGATATTAAAAACAAAATATAAATGGTTGATTATGATTTCCCAAGAAATATCTCTATCAAATATATAACCAAATAGCAGGTCAAATATATTTGCTATCATGTTCTAAAACAAACCTTGCAGGAAGGAACAGGATCTAAATCGTAGCAACTCAAACTCATCGAGTAAGTCAGATCTTAAGGAGGAAAAGGAAGTGGGTAGGAACCTTTTATCCTTTTTTAATTTTTGTTAACACCCACCCGAGGATATTTTCCCATTGAATTTTAGAGAGAGTAGAAGAAAGGGGAGAGACACACAGAGAGAAACATAGATGTGAGAGAGATATATGGATTGGCTGTCTCCCACATAAGCCCTGACAAGGGCTGGGATTGAGCCTGCAACCGAGGTTTACACCCTTGACCAGATATATGCTCCATCCACTGAGCATAACTGGCTAAGATGGAGCCCTTTACCCTGTTAATAGTCCTTACCTATTACAGCTTTGGTGTGATTTTGAGCAGTTGGATATTATCCACAGATAATATCATAGGTATCAAAAGAGACTCACTATAGATATTTTGGGAATGCTCTCCTTTGTTAAAAAACAAAAAAAGGAATAGAAAAAACAAAACAAAATAGTACCCAAAGATCTTTTATTTGGTTCGTCTTAGCAGAGATGAGACAATAGAGAATTTTCAAAACCAGTTTTCAACCCCAGGAGATGAAAATAAATAACCCAATGATATTGATTTTCAAGCACACATTTTTGACCTGCAATAACTACTTCTAAGAGGTGATTTAAATTCACTTCTGACTTTCCTACATCCCTGTGTGTCACTGTTTCTGAAGGCACTCGTTTAGTTGTGCCCTGTCAAATGTCCTTGGAGAAGCTGTCTTCTTAGGGCTTGTCAACTTAGTGCCAC
The DNA here is from genome assembly GCA_011751065.1 of Lasiurus cinereus. Lineage (NCBI taxonomy): Eukaryota > Metazoa > Chordata > Mammalia > Chiroptera > Vespertilionidae > Lasiurus > Lasiurus cinereus. The sequence continues at coordinate 1,187,517 of JAAGEH010000014.1, read as the reverse complement.
CCTCTAGTTGACTACCATATTCCATTGGCAGACGACCTACAATACACCAGTGCCCTGGCTGCAGGAGTAACTTTCCCTTCCACAAATAACGGGAAACCTGTTTTCCTGTAAGTTAATGCAATACAATCCTTCAATCAATTGCAAAATCAAGACAAAACAAAAACTACAACACAACACAAATTACACACATAATAATGGGATAATAAACAAATACTTATTTCAGTTTTCAGAGCTAGTGGATTATTTATCTTTTGATAACAACTACAATAACAAAAACAAAACCACCACACACAAAAAACCACTTTGGTGTCATAGAATCTAAGTCATGATTTTATATTTATTTTTTGACATCTGCTATAAAAATGTTGCAACTTTAATTTCTACAGAAAATAAAAAGTTTCCCTCAGTGATTTTTCTAATTATAGAACTTCAGTCAATCGGTATACTGTTATTCTTGGTGGTGAATATTAAATAGTGTTTAAGAGCTTGCACAATTTATTAAAATTTTGTGTTGTATTTTGCATTACATTTTTTAATTTAACTAGTTTTATTAATTTGCACTTTTTTTTAGATTTAAGATCCTTTCCCAGTTGAAGACCTCACTCTCTTTAATCACAATAAATCCTCATATATTCAAGTCTGCTCCTTTTTCAAACAGAACAATGTTGTCTTTTAAATACCATCTTTATTATTTTTAAAGGAAAGATCCTTTTCTCTTTGAAATAATCAAAATATTCCCAATAAGCAAAAACATGATTTAAGTATCTGAGTTTCATGTGATGATCTTCAGAAAAGCTATTCTGTTTCCTACATAAAGGAAAAGAAATCTCACATGGGTTCTCTTGTGGAGATATGAAGACCTGATGACTCGTCTACTTTTCTCCTCCCACTGGAATAAAACATAGGAATTGCTACCATATATTCTCAGATTAAAAAGAAAATCAGACAGGTTGTTAAAAGAGTACAAACTTTCAGATATCAGGCAAAAAAAAGATATGAGGATCTATATCACTGTGCTATATAATTAAAATCTGCTAAAAAAATAAAACAAATGTTTTCACTAAAAAAAAGGTAAATGTGTGAGATGATGTTCATTAGATGAGAATACTCTTACAATATACATATATATCAAATCACCATAATGTAAACTTTAAATATCTTACAGTTTTATATGCCCATTATACCAATAAAGCTAAAATTTAAAAAACAGAACTAGAAAAAAATCAGAATTGTCATTATAAAATACGTATTTATATCCCTCCTTGTTGGAAAAAAGCTACTAGATACACAACTTCAATGAGTTATTCATAGAGATGCTTTAAACTGGCTTAATAATAAGGTTATGAACATACAAATGCAACTCAGATTAGAAGTATGGGTAGTTTTACTTCAATTTTATGGGTAAGAACAGACAAAAAAGTGTGGTTCACCAGGGGAGGTTGCTCAATTGTTCTAGATAAAAAAAAATGTCAGGGGAAAGAAGTTTGAAATATTTTTTAACACAATGTTATAAGTTCTGAATTTTTTCTTAGGAAACACACAGGTAATTATTGTTTTACAAAGAGCCTGAATAAATTTCAAAGCCTGAATGACTCATCTCTGATACAGTGCTTATTAGAACTCTATTGAGTGTAACCTTTTGAACTTTGAGTGATTTTCTGAAAACTCATCTTCCTGTAAAAACACATTGAACCTTACTAGTAGTTCTTTGGTTTGAGTTCCGAAAGACAGGTAACAAGAACTTTGTCAATAACCATTCTACCTACAGGAAAAGTCTTAAATTTCTTATACATTTTAAAAGCCATCAGCTCTTCAAATGACATTAAATCATAATATATCAAGTAACTAGGTCTTTTTTTGTGCTTTTTAAAAATCAGTCTAAAATATTTTAACTAGTGACTTATAGCTGAACATAAATTCATAAGTTAAATATATTGTAGATTTACAGTTATATGTGAGACAGTTCATTCTTGTATTAGCATTTATTTATTATTATATTATTTTCCATATGAGCAACAGTAAGCCTATTTTTGTCTACCCCTGAATATATATTTAAGAATTAATATGGCCAAGGCTGGTTTGGCTCAGTGGATAGAGCATCAGCCTTGGGACTCAAGAGTCCCAGGTTCAATTCCGGACAAGGGCATGTACTTTGGTTGTGGGCATCCCCAGTAGGGGGTGTGCAGGAGGCAGCTGATGGATGTTTCTCTCTCATCCATGTTTCTAACTCTCTATCTCTCTCCCTTCCTCTCTGTAAAAAAATCAATAAAAATATGTTAAAAAAAGAATATGAATATGCAAACAAACTTTTGATCTGATCATGTCTATATGTTTAAGATTAGAAAAAACATAGCCATTCAGGCAATAGATTAAAAGAAGTAAAATAATAATATAATAGATACTATATATTAAAAATACTTTCCAAGGGCCTACCCTTGTGCTAAGCATTTTTCATATTTTATTGCATTTAATTTTCACAAGAAATCTAGCAGGTTGGTTTATCTCCTTTTACAAATGAAGAAACTAAGATTTAGGGAATTTAGGTAATTTACCAAAGTGATGCTACAGAGCTAGAACCAAACCCATGTCTGTCCCACTCTACAGACCATGTTTTTATACCACTCACAGCACTGTTTTCTTGAATAAAGGCTAAGGAACTGACATGAGAATGAAGAAGTAGGGTTCAGGTCAACTTTAGCAAAGCTACCAACACCTTGCTAAGAATACAATTTTTTCTAGCATGGCCTCTGGATTTGAGAATTTAGCAGTTGCTGGGATAGACAATTTTAAATGCATCATATTGAACTATGATTACCTAGAAGAACACATACCATACAGATGAGATTATCAACCAACTACTAGTGATCAATGGTCAGGGAGTGGATGTGTACATATTTAAAATCATGTTGTAAGTGATTTTAAACTTAAAATTGTATTTAAAATCTATAATAATAAAAGCATAATATGCTAATTAGACTGGACAGCCAAACAACCTTCCTGATGTCAGTCTAGATGTCTTTTCAGACAAAGCCGCTGTGGTGGTGCCCAAGTCAGACATAGTTAGGGGCTATCAGCAGGCAGGTGAGTGTTAGGGGCAATAAGGCAGGCAGAGAAGCAGTTAGGGGCAATCAGGCAGGGAGGCAGAGGGGTTAGGGGTGATCAGACAAACAAGCAGAGTGGCTAGGGGTGATCAGGCAGGCAGGTGAATGGTTTGGGGCAATGAGGCAGACACGCAGAGTGGTTAGGGGTGAAGAGGCAGGCAGGAAGGTGAGCGATTAGGAGCCAGTGGTCCTGAATTGCAAGAGGGATATCCAACTGCTAGTTTAGGCCCAATCCCAATTCCTTGTGGGAGTGGGTCTAAACCAGCAGTCAGACATCCCCTGAGGGGTCCAGATTACAAAAGAGTGCAGGCCAGACTGAGGAACCCACACCTTCATGCACAAATTTTGTGCACTGGGCCTCTAGTGTTTATATGAAAAGGCTAAATAGTGCTGCAGCAGTGGCTAAATGACTAATTGCAGTTACACCCAGACACACCTGGCTTGGTTGCTAGGCTGCCTTAAGAATAAGATTCAGCATAAGATACAAGTTCAAAGGCAGCATTATTATTGGTCTGTGATATAGCAGCATGACTGTTAGAATAAATTCCCCCTCATTGAAAGCATACACACCCAAGTGAACACTCACATAATAATGATGGGGACTGACCCACACCCTGAGAAAGTTTCAGTATCAGATTTTTATTTGTCTTATTTGTAGAGAGAAGAAGGTAATACACTATTCAGCAGAGATACTTTCCAGAATAAAAAACCCAACAAAGTGGATGGGGTTGGGGGAGAGGAGCAGAGAGTAATTGGAAAGAAAGAGTACTTAATTGTTCCTAAAAAATGTGGAGAGGACAAAAAAAAAATCTAAGAAAAAATTTTATAAAAATAGCTTCTATCAATAGTCTTTTGAAAAGTAGAACACTGGAAAAATAGAACTACTCAGCATTAGGGTAATATAAATTAAATAGATAATATAAATTAATAACTAAATTATTGTTAAAATTTAACTAAGCAGTGATTGAGTAATTAGTCTCTATGTAAATATTTTTAAAACATATTTTTACTGATTTCAGAGAGAAAGGGAGAGAGAGATAGATAGAAACATCAATGATGAGAGAGAATCATTAATCTGCTGCCTCCACACATCCCCTACTGGAGATCAACTTGAAATCCTACATGTGCCCTTGATTTGAATTGAACCTGGCATCCTTCAGTCAACAGGCTGATACTCTATCCACTGAGCCAAACCGGCTAGGGCTCTACCTAGATATTTTAATTAAATAAGATAAATTATGCTATAACATTTTTTTAAATATAGATTTGTTCTATTTTTTATAGAAAAAAAATGTTACAGAGTCCTGCATTAATCCATTTGCTTTGTTTTCCCTTTCCTAGATAAAGCCTAAATCAGTAATCCTCAAACTTTAGAGCAGAGGTTCTCACCAAGGGAGACTTTGCTCCCCAGGGATATTTGGCAAGAGAGACAGTTTTCATTGTTACACTAGGGAGAGGGGGTGTTATTAGCATGTGAGTAAAGGTCAGGGGTGTTTTTAAACATTCTACAATGCACAACACTGTCTCCCACCTATCCCCACCCCCACAAAGTATTACCTGATCCAAATGTCCATAGTGTCGAAGTTGAGAAACCCTGCTTTTGAGTAACATGACATTCATCTGAGAAACTTATTAAACATACAAGTTCTTGTGCACTGCCTCTAGCAGTTCTGATCTCCAAGGGAGAGATGGAATTCAGAAATCAGTACCAAGTTATTTTCTTCAAGTTTCATTTCCCCCACACCTCCTTCACACACCTCCTTCACCAGAATAATTGATTACTCAGATACTTCCATTAAAGTCAAGTCAATACAACCTGTGAGCAATACCAAACTTGTAAAAACAATTTCTAAGAAGAATTACCTGTTTCATTAGTGCTAGACATGCAACTACAAATTCCAGTCGAATATTGTGAATTATATCAGCTTTAGATCAGGAGCAGAGGAATCATCAGGGAATTTGTTAGAATCTCAAGCCCCAACCCAGTCCTACAGGCTCACATGCCACATTTTCCTAAGATTCCTTTCAAGAAGCTTTAAATGAAATAATCAATCTAAAGGATTTAAATATATTATCCAGTAGAGGTGGTGGTGGTGATGATGATAGTAATGATGACAGTATAAATGGGGTAGCAAGTAAAACTTGAAGACTAGAAGTAATTAAATGACTATATTCCTAAAAAGAGATAAGAATCTATCTTGAATGTATTAGTTTTCTATTTCTGTGTAGCAATTTGCCCCAAACTTAGTAGCTTAAAATACCCATAATTATTTCACAGCTCTATAGGCATGACTGGGTTTTCCACTGAGACAAAGGTATCAAACCAGCTTGTCTGGGGGCTCCAGGTTATAGATCCTTTCCCAAGCTCATTCTTGTTAGCAGAGTTCAATTACTTCCGTGTGGTTGTAGGACTGAGGTCCCTGTTCTTGGAAGGCCATCAGCAGGGAATCCTGAAGGACATCGAAGGATTCCACTAGCCACACAAGCCACTGAAGTGAGGAGGCTCAAGTGGAAGGAAAATCCCTGTGGCAGCAGAAAAGGCAAGGAGGTTGGGAGGTGAGCTGGTCCGTGTATACATCTGGCTGTGGAGGATGACTGCAGATAGCAAATTTTATTTGTCAAGTAAGTGTTTAACTCATGAAAAGTGAAAGGGAAGATTTCAGTTTCAAAGCTTTAAGGGGAGTGGTAAGTTTTAAAACAGCTGCTAAAGGTGGTAAGACAAAAGTTTACAGGGAAAATATGAAAGAAAGAAATGTTGCTGGATAGTGCTGAGTTCCCAGGAGCAGTCAGAGGTGCCTCAGAAGACACTCCGCTACAAGGGCACAGAAGTCATGGACTGGAGTTTTCCTAACTTGGGGAGAAGACGCAGGAGCAGCCTCTGTTTTAGAGGGCTGCCCAGAAAGGAGCCTTCTCAAAAGGAAGCCAGGTTACCCTCCAAGCTCAGGAAAATACCTGGAGGAGGAATTTGCTAACATTGTTCCTTTTTTACTGTAAAATAAAAATGAAGTAAAGAGGATCACACATGATTCTCTTTGAACTTCAGTATTTTAAATAGAGGGATGATACTATTGAATTAATTTTTTTCAGGAATTTTTATAAGCCGTGGAACAACACAGTTTCATCACGTTCCATGGGGCGATAAGGCAAATGCTGTGGTTGCCTAGCAATAGTGAAGGCTCTCTTGAGTGATTCATGGTAATGATGTTCAAACAATATAGAATGGAGGGAAAATGATTTTCTCCTCCCTCCCACTTTATTACAGATAAGAGATTGTGAAGTATGAGACTGACAAAATCAATGGCTGATGCCTCACTTGTCAAAAGTTTCACAGGTTCAATAGCCCTGCTCTTTGCCCTTCACACTTTTCACCCTGCTACATGTGGTCTCACAGCCAAGTGAGAGAGGGAACGTTTTATGTCTTGCCCGTGTCACCCTTCTTAATGTCAGGGACAAATATTAATGGTATGCTGCTTCACTTAGGGTTTAAGTTGATGTTCTGCTTTTGTTTACTGTGTAATACTGTTAGAAAATGTTAAAATTAAAAAAAAATAACACAACCCTGTGCTTGGGTTTTAGTAAAAAAATGTGTATTTAAAGTATGTAAGTTTATTATAGTTTTATACATGATAATCTCTTTTTTCCCTGGGTTCATATTTCTGCCAAGATGCTCTTAAAAGTGGTTTTAAAACATTTTACATAATGTCCTGAAGAAAAAGCTATTATCTGAGAATTAATCAGTGAGAAATAGCAAGACAAAGATTCTACATGACTGTTTCCTTTAAGATATGTTCATGAGTGTATTTGCAATAAAAAAACATAAAGGCACGAATGGTGGCTTTCAAGCCAATATAAACAGGTAAAGTCACTTTCATGAGGAGGATCATACCTCGTTTTGCTGCTTTGTCTAAAATCTAATTTTTTTTTTTGGATTTTGCTTAAACTGGCTCCAGATTGTATGTATAAAGCATAATGAAATGAATACCTTTGAGATCTCTTCCAAGTTTCCACAATTGTTTAGGTGTGATCCCAAGAAAAACATTATTTTGAAGAGAAATAAAGCTGATATTGACAAATGCAAATGAGATAATGTTTAGTACTCAATAAAGTGTTCACCATATGTTAGGCATTCTGGTAAGTGCTCATTTAATTTTCTCAGTTTGACAAGAGTTATTATTATCCCCATTTTCTAAAGGAGGAAATTGAGCCTCAAAAGAAATAATGGACTACCTTAGCGTAGTTTAGTGGGAGATTTGGGATTTGGATGGAAAGTCTGCTTCAATTTTTTTACCCCTAAAGAAGTCACATTGTGTCCCTTTGTTCAACAGCCTCCTTTGGATCCCCCTCTCTCCCAATAACATCCCACATCATTACTTATTTCCTATAAGGCTCACTCTTCATCTTTACCACTTCCTTCCCCTGACTCAATGCCAGCCACTCTCAAGCAACCTCCTGACTTTCAGATTTTGCAATGCTCTTCCCTCTTCCTGAATTCTCTTCTCACACATATCAGCATGGCTCATGCATTTCTTTTATATATGTACTCAGATGTCATCTTACCAGACAGGCCTTTAATTATTCTTCCTTTACTTGGCTTTTTATTTCCTCATGATATTTATTTATGTATTTCTTTACTTATTTGCTGTCTGATATCTCTCCTTTCTGCATGATGACAGGCCTTGTTTTGTTCTCTGCTATGTCTTCCTGTGCTTAGAACAAAGGCTGTCATGTAGATGTCATTGCAATGTTGCAGCATGACTATATGCATTATTAACATTTTATACATCAAAGAACATACATTATGTGACTGGGCTCTGCTAAGCTCAAATTCAGTTCAGGAAGATTTCAGAGGAATTTGTTGCCAACCCTCAGCTTAGTGAGAGCTTTATAGAACAGGTATTATTTTCAGGGCCAGATTAAAGGGCTTGATTCACTGATTTTAAGATAATGACAAGAAGGGTAGAGATAAGACTGATATTAGCAAAAGTGCTCAGTTTTGGATGAAATGGAATGTTTCCAAGGAGATAACAGTGAGCAAATCTGTCTGAGTTGGGAGAGAAAAGGGGAAAAAGGAGACCAGAAATGTGGGGACATTTTGAGTAGCCTGTGATAGATGGTCAAGAAGAAGGAGAGGAGTTTGCCAGGGTCTAAGGTGATATAAGCATTTACAGGTAGTCAAAGTAGAGGATGTAATGACACAGTGAGAATGCCCATGACTAATTACACATATAAGACAGTTAACAATTTCCTAGAAAGGGTGCAGCTTTAGGCTACACTTTTGTCAAGAAGTGTCTAATAGGCCATGGATTTGAAACACCATGGTGGGGAGCGGGAGAAAAAGGAAGCTAGCAATTTCTTTAGTTCCTACTACAAGTCAGATACTTTTCTCAACCTATGCATGAATTGTCTTTAAATTACTACAAACACCCTCAAGAATATAGTACTTGATATCATTTTGCAACTTTTATAAATAAGGAAATTAGGTTTTAAAGGCAATTAAAATTTCACAAAGCTACTTTGTTAACAAGGATCAGATCTTGTGTTCAAATCCAAACCTACCAGCATTGATTCCCTGCATAACACACCCCCAACCCATTCAATTTTTGTTGATGTTATTGTTTAGATCATTGGGATTTACTATGGAGCATATGCTGAAAAAAGAAAAGTCATAAAATGTGCTTCCATGAAAAATGTTGAATATTCCAATAGTGTTTAGCTTTTATTTTTATTCAAGTATTATTCTCATGTCTTCTTCCTCTTCACTACATTGGAGGTTAACTGTGTTTCTCACACATCTTCTTTTTCCAACACTTAGCACAATTTTTTACATAGATGATATTAAATTATTTTCTGTGAAAAATAGTTAAAATAAATCAAGGTATTATAAAGGATCTCTCTGTACAAAGGTTGGCTTCGTCATAGGAGTTAGAATACCTAAATTATTTAATTGAATGTATATACCTTTCATTAATATGTAGAATAAATAGGTCATTTTGAGAGTACAGAGTAATTCATGGCTATTTTACTAGCCTCAAGAAAAATTTTTCTATACTGCTTTTATATTCTCTTTACCAACTCTTTTACTCTAACCGTTATTGCTTTAAAATATTTTTATTTATTTCAAAGAGAAAGAGAGAGAGGCAGAGAGAAACATCAATGATGAGAGAGAACCATTGATCAGCCGGCTGCCTTCTGCACTTACCCCACTGGGGATCAAGCTCACAACCCAGGCATGTGCTCTGACTGGGAATTGAACTGTGACCCCCTGATTCATAGATTGACACTCAACCACTGAGCCACTTCTAATGCTTTTTAATTCAACCCTTTCCCAATGGAAATCATTTTTAATTCATGATTAAAGAGAAAATACATAGATTTTCAATCCATGTGATTCAAGTCAGAGTATTTTTTGATTATCTGCCTCTTGGAAGCTTTGATCAATGAATCATGTCTAAATTGCATGCTAATCTCCATGATAATAAGGTTGTGACTTCTCAGAAGATGGATGAGTCTTTCAAATGGTAGCTCTGCAGTTGGAATTTACCGAGAATATACATTCCAGAAAAGAGTTGTTTTTTTTTTTGCTAATGATTCTTCTTTTTTAATAACAAATGGTTGTGTCCATAAATTAAAAACAGCATGAAGTTACATATCTATTTTTTCTCAGATGTCTCCATTTCATCATGTTAAAGTCCCTTGTGGGTTTTGGGGGTTAAGCTTCAGGAATTCTATTGTTATTATTTCATGCTCATTGTGGAAAAATTATATCTGTTATCAAGTAATTTTTAAAAATATTATTTGCTTAAATACCATAGTGATAAATACTGCAAAGCCAAGAATTTGTGATCTATAGGAAACCATGCATTTTATTTGGGAATTAGCTCTTTGATTAGCAGGTTTCTATTTTCACTTTCTGAATATATTCAGGAGCATAAGGACATCAGGTACATTAGGCAAGTCTATCCAGATGAGTGATGATACTTTTTTATATTTTTTCCCCTCCATATTTTTATTGTATTCTGTATCCAATTTTCCATATAAAATTTGATGTTGGGTAATTACCACTACAATAATAACTCACAATATTTAGATCATCTGAGAAAGTCCCCTAGTGTCCCTTTGAAGTCAATCTGTTTCTGCCCAACTAATAGGTATTGACAACCACTGAACTGCTATCTATTACTACAGTTTTGCCTTTTCTAGAATATAGTATCATGTGTAGTCTTATGTATCTGGCTTCTTTCATGTAGCATAATGCTTTTGAGGTTCTTCCATATTGCTGCATTTATCAATAGTGCACACCGTTTTATTGGTAACTTGGATCCCATTATATGGATGTATCATAATTTGCTGACCTGCTTACCAGTTAATGGACATTTCTGTGGTTTTACAATTTGGTTATTATAAATAAATCTGTCACAAATATTTCAACACATGTCAATGGAGACATTTTTACTTCAACTGGGTACATATCTAAGATTGCAATTACTGGGCTATATGTAAATGCATGTTTGACATTATAAGAAACTGCCAAACTGTTGTTTCACATGCTCATTAATGTTTGGCATTGTCAGTCTTTTTAATTTTAGTCATTCTAGTTGACAGGCTAGTTTTAGTTTGTTTTGCTTGAATGAATAATGATGCTGAGCATCTTTTCATGTGCTTATTTACCATGTATATATTTTGTTGGGTGAAGCATCTATTATATTTTTTGTCCCTTTGTGGGGGCTACTGATCTCCATAGATCGTTTTAAAGCAAAGAAAACAAGACAAATTTGATTTCTAAAGATTGATACTTGCTTTCTGCTCCCCCTTAGGTGTGTGACCCAAGAAACAAGATCTGGTCGCTGAACTTATTTGGTCTTGGAACTCACTCTTGAGTGCAACTTTGAGAATTAGACTCTTGGCTAGATAAAATGAAGGGCTCTTTCTTCATAGGGCTCTTTAAATACACATCTAATTCTCTCCTTAAACTTAAAACTATCTCTAAGAAACCCCGAGAGAGCCTTTCTTCCTTGCTCCCTCCCTCCCTCCCTTCCTCCCTTCCTCCTTCCCTCCCTTTCTTTCTTCCTTCCTTTCTTCCTTCCTTCCTTTCTTCCTCTCCATCCTCCATTCTTTTCTTTCTTTCTTTTTCATGTCACATCTGATAGTGAAGAGTGGCTGGGTAGCTCAGTTGGTTAAAGTGTTCTGATACACCAAGGTTGTGGATTCGATCCCCAGTCAGGACACATAAAAGAATCAACCAATAACTCCTAAGAACACCTTCCTCCTTCTGATAACAAAGCCATGTTTCCTGTGTGGAGGTGATTTTGATAAGGTCTGCATGCTCCCATAGCAGTGTCCATGTGACCCAGGACTGGCCAGTGAGAATGCTGTACCTCACACCTCCCTGGCCATAGTGTTGGAGAAAACAGCATCTGATTTACACAGGGTAAATCAGGCTCCTTCTGGTAATTTTCTGTCAGAGCACAAAGAGAATATCTTTCTACTACTGGGATCAGCATGCAGGTAGGATGTGCTTTTAACTGTTAGAAGACACAAGAAAAGGTCACGTTTTAAAAAGAGAGAAAAGACTTCACTTAGATTCTGTTGGGCTTGAAGCCAGATATAGCCTTGGACTTTTCTGTATTTGAGAATCACTTGGGGAGTCAGAGGTGGAAGAGGGAGAATTTAGCATTGCTCACCTTGAATCATTAGAGTTCTGTCTCTGTGAACCAAAGGAGTCCTGCTAATATGATGGGGGAGGGAGGTGAGATAAGAACACTAATGACCAGGAGATCAGCTAAAAAGTAGAATTCAGAGTTGGCAAGTGAACCCTGTTTGCTAAATCAGTAGGGAAAGAAATTAAGCAGGAGTTGTGTTGAGTAGAGTGAATTTTCGTAATTCATCTCACAAAGGCTCAATGTTTTCTGCAGCAGGAGTAAAGGAGAAAAAATGGAAAGCACAAGGGTTAATAGAAAAAGGCAATAAATTTCTCTAACAGGGCCAAAGACAAGAAAAGAGTCCCAAGTTGAAGTAGTCACACGTGAGTCATTCCAACATATGGTTGAATCCACGTTAGAGACTTCTTCTTCAAAGGCAAGACATTCATATTTTTATTAACCTAAGAAAAGTGTCTGTGCCATGCTAGAGTAGGTTTTCTTTTCAGTTTTCACAAAGGTGAAGTGAAATAAGGTCTGTGCTTTGTTCAGACTTACATCTCACACATCTTTCCCTGTGAGCTACTATATATGATGTTCACCAGAAGATCAAACCACTAAATGCAATAAGTACTCCCATACCACACTATTGTTTCTTGATATATATGTTCAAATATCTAGAAAAATATGTATATTAAATATCTAGGGGACACCATCTTCTGTGATTTACCCACAGAATACTATAGCTATCGACTTACTTAAAGAAGTAAAAACGATTTGTTCTAAATGAGGATAGAATAGTCTTAGGAATGTGACAATCCTTGAAAAAAAATGAAACTTGGGTAGAAAGAAGTAGAGGCACTCTGATTCAAAGACATGATAAACTCTCTGGGGTGAATGAGGTATTCATGGAAGAAGTCCTTGAGCCACAATGGTGATATTATCCAACAATTGTGACAGGCAGCCTATGGCGATCAAGACAGAATCAGCATTGGAAAGGTGCTGCAAAAGTCCTGGGCAAACAAGTGCCCATTCACTGTGATGTTGGGTGTGATTGCAAGGCCATGCTGTGGAAACAGGCAGATATTTTTATGGCAACAGGAAGAAAAAATAGAAAGTATTAGTACTGGGGTTTAGAACTCCAGTCTGTGGTATTCTAGAATGAAAACCAGAAACAGGTCTGCAAGGGAAGTACCAACTTTGGGTCTCATAGGAGCTGAGGTGTCCTGTCCAGTATCACATTATTAAAATAACAGTATAAGGAGAAAAAAGAATAAGGTAAATTATACTAGTAATTTCAATTTAGAAATAAAGGAAAATCAGAAACATGAGGACTTCAATTCCCAAACTAATGAATGATGTTAACAAAACGGCTAATATCTATCAATTGTGTTTAGAATGCATTGCACTGTCTTGTTATATAGATAATGTTAATTTTTAAAATTAGCCCATGACAGGATTCAGGAGATGCTACCCCAAAACATGGTATCTTGGCAGGATCCATATTTTAGGTTGGGCAGGAAGGACTTTCTGACCTTTTCCATAGAGGTCATAAAACCCTCATGTGAACCCTAACTTGTTTGGCTCAGTGGATAGAGCTTCAGCCTGCAGACTGAAGGGTACCAGGTATGATTCCGGTCAAGGGCATGTACCTTGGATGCGGGCACATTCCCAGTATGGGACGTGCAGGAGGCAGCTGATTGATGTTTCTCTCTGATCAATTTTTCTAACTCTATTTACCTCTTTATTCCTTGCTATAAAAAATCAATAAAATATATTTAAAAAGAAAAACCCTCATGTGAGAGGTGCCTTCTTTATATCTAGAGGAAGGATCATCCTTATATCTAAGAAGCCCAGAAAAATCTAAACAAATAGGACTTGCTTCACCTAGATTACACTTAACTCATACCTTTTTTATGTGTTTTACCAATTTCAGAAAAAGAAGAAGGGAGAGGTGGAGAAACACTGTTCAGCTGCCCCCCACAAGTACCCCAACCCAGGATGGACCCTGCAACCTGGGCATGTGCCATGACCAAGAATTGAACCTATGACCTTTTGGGGCAAGGGACTATGCTCAACCTACTGAGTCACACCAACCAGGGCTCAGACCTTTTTTTGGTCCTATTACATTTTCCCACCACTTTCCACTCTTCATCAAACCTCTTCTTTGGACCACTGCCTTTCATGCCATGTAAAATATTAACTAAATTGGCATGCTTTTCTTCTGTTCACCTATCTTTCATTATGAGGCTCAGCTGAGATCTTAGAAAGGTAGAGGAAAAACGTATTTTTCTTCCCCCACACCCATGAGGTACAAATTCTTATTACCTTTTCAAAGTTGATAAAATTGAAGCTCAAAGCAAAGTAACCTCAAAGATCAGAAAACTAGTCAATGACTATGTCCTGACTATCAGAATTCTAAATTTTAGACAGCAAAACATATTTCACCCTTCTTAAACATAAAGAGATTTCATATAAAATGTTATATAGCTCACAGGATCCTTGAAAAGGAGAGAACCCCTGACTTTAGGACAACTTTATAAGGCACCTTTCAGGACTACACCATGAAATGGCCTCACAGATGAACTACAGAACCACCTCTGCTGTGAACAACCTGTCCCACTGCCATACCCAGTAAACACACTGTATCTGCTAACATCTCTAGACACATCTCCTATTACCTCACAGAACCTCTGAAACAGTCTTAGAGGACACATTTAAAGGATAGAACCAAGGCAGAGACTAGGGTGAGAGCAGGAAAAAGGGTGTAAATTTAAAGGGCACTCACTCTCAGAATCATACATATGCAGGGTAAGCAACTGAGAGCCAATGCTTCCTTCAGTTTTGTACCTTGGGTGCCCTGCTTTCCCACCACTAGCCCTGGCCTGCAGCCTGAATGCGGGTTTTCACCTAGCTCAGTGGTCATCAAACTCATTAGTCAACAAAGTGGCAAACAGTGGCTTGAGAGCCCCGTGTGGCCTGTGAGCCACAGTTTGCCTATGACCACTGACCTAGCTGCAAGAGTGTGTGTCCTGGAGCCAGGGGGGACCATTCTGCCAAGTCCCAGGCTGAAAACTCCGCTATGAAGGCAGTTTCTACCTTTGCCATTGGCAATGATCTCTTATGTTTGGCTTGGTGTTTGGCTCTCCATTTCTGGAAAAATAAGAACTTAGGAGACAGTGCTATTTTAGAGGGACTGCTGATATCTCAGCAATCATTAAATACTTGTAAATGTTCTGCAAGCAATTGATATGTTCATCTAATGATTTTCAAGTGAGGTCCTCCCCACCCTCCAAATAATAACTTTGGTTAGAAAATATGTGATTATCACAAATATATATCCCACTCTAAATAACTTTGACTCATATGTTTCCCACTCCCTGAGACATGCAAATCTCACATGCAAAGATGTCTATCTGATTTGTAGGCCTCTCAACCTCATTCTTATAAAACATTGCCTGCTCTCGATCAATAAGCTTTTGTATTAGCCAAGATATTGACTGCAGAATGAAGAAGTATGTTCATATCCATACTATGCCAATGCTAGAGAAATAATTTTAAAAATTCTAAAAAATGTCTAGAGACATTTAAGTTGCATTGAGTTTTAGGTCTTGTATTACAAGAAAGAAGAATCACAGATATTAGAATGTAATGTGATTAAAAATTAAGTACTCCAACTTGTGGTTCTCCATTTTTACATAGAAAAAAGGGACATAAATGTTACCCAACTATATTAATTCATAATCTGAAATGCCCTCCCCCCATTTCTCATGCAGGAATCTACAATGTACTTGTCCATTTCCATAGCTTGCTCTGATTCAAAGTGTGTCACAGGCATGTTTTTTCCTAAAGAAGCTGGGATTTCATACCTGGATACTCACAATTAAGGAGCCTTTCTAAACACTGATCTAAAATTATGTTTGTTATATCTCATTCAGCCAGAACAAAAACAAAATTTTGAAAATCACTTCTCTTCCTTTGTTATAAAAATAAAACACAACGTAGAATAAGTGGGAGAACAATATTCCATTGTTGTTAGTGACTATTAATTGAAGAATAAGAGTCTACTTTTTTAAACTGTTAGGATAATTGGCAAATAATAGCTAGTATATTCTCACAGTACCAGTTAAATAATTAAAAGTAACAAGTATACTCCAAGTTTAATGAGTGTCAGAGAAAGAAAAGTCACAGTGACAGGTAAAATAACTCCTCCTAAAAATATCCATATCCAAATCCTCTGTACCTATAAATATGTCACCATATGTAGCAAAAAGAATTTTGCACATGTGATTAAATTAAGGATTCTGAGATGGTGAGATTATTCTAAACTGTTCATCCTCTAATAGTACAGATAGCCCCAAACTAAAGCAAAAGCCTGGGGCTAGGGATAAGAGAGTGTCTTCTCAGGCAGCAGTAGAATAAGAAATAAGAGGATGAGTGGATCTGCATTTTCAGCAATAGCATGAGGATTAAAAACAGAATTCCCACCGCTTCTAGGGGCCCTGGCTGAAGGGGGAGTTAGGAAATAAGAACTGTTTTTATGGAATGAGTATTCATATCAGGATAAGTCTCTAACACCTCCTAGCAATGACTGTACTTACCATGTTTTTTTGTTTCCTTTACTATATATTTGAAAAAGAAGTGAGAAAATCACCCATTAATTGACTCACTGGTCTAGCATGGGAGGCTAGTCCAACAATGAATTTAGAATGAGAATGTAAAAACCACAGCACCCCAAGAGTTTCAAAGGCACACTAACGAAAATAATATCGTAGGAGCACATTTACTGGCTACCTGAGCTAAAGCATATGTAAGTATGTTTCCTTCTTCTAGTTGAAAATAAATGACCTCTGATTTAGATGCTTAGGACAGGTAGGAGGCTATAGAGCCATTGATATAGCTGCTGTATGCTTACCATTACATTTACTCCATTATAGATGGGTTCCTATCATAATATGTCTCATGTAAAACCACCCCACATAAAGTATTATTGAAATCCAAAAGAATATCAGTGAAATTATTTTGAGAGTTACAGTTTCATTTGAAGGGTATATACACACCAGACTCATAACATCTTACTATTTTTTGTGTGCTCTGGAAATTATACATACTTATATGAAGTTTTCAGAATAATGGGTCGTTCAAAACTGTTTCTAGCCAAAACCAGTTTGGCTCAGTGGATAGAGCATTGGCCTGCGAACTGAAGGGTCCCAGGTTCGATTCCAGTCAAGGGCATGTACCTCAGTTGCGGGCACATCCCCAGTAGGGGGCGTGCAGGAGGCGGCTGATTGATGTCTCTCTCTCATCGATGTTTCTAACTCTCTGTCCCTCTCTCTTCCTCTCTGTGAAAAATCAATAAAATATATAAAAAAAAACTGTTTCTAAACTAGATTATGACATCAACCACCTCTGATTGACAAAAAGTGGGTATTACAAGGCTGCAGAATGGGAGTTGTGATACCCTGGCTCCTTGAGAGTTCCCCTCCTCTTTACAAAGCAGATCTGTTCACCCAGGCATCTCTCTCTGGTTCATTTGAACCAACATAACTTTTCCAGCTTGATCTTGCATCTTCAATTTGTTTCCAATGAGCAGGTTAGATTTCTAATGTCTTAACAATGACTCTACTCCAGGCTGTAACATTTCTCTGTGCCATAACTCCTGAATTTCTGGTAGGTATTCTTCCTGAGCAATTCCACTTTCATAGCCCACTAGTCCATAATAGCTTCCTATCAGCCTTTTGCCCATTTCATTCTAAGAAATTTTTTTTTTTTTTGCTTTCAAATGCTGACCAAACAACTGTTTGTAAGACCTTTTCTTCCTAGGAATAAAGAGGGCAAAAAAAATTGATATGATGTTTAAACAGGGATGTCACCTTTTTCCTTATATCAAATAATTCTTTTCACTTCCTATTTTATAAAGATAGAATAGATGAACAGATTTTTTTTCAGTTTCATTACTGCAATTGTGACAAATGCTTTTATATCAATAGCATATAATTATAACCAAACTATTCAAATATCTCCTAATGCCTATAACAAAGAAATTTTCCCTTTATAGCAATGTTCATATTTTTATTGGAGAAAAAGATCTCTAAAACAAAAATTTAAAGAAATTGATATTTAATTTTTAATAAGCAGACTATTCAGATTCTACTAAGAATTGAATGATCTGTTTAAATTTACTTTAGTGGCTTATAAATATAACTCATGTTTGTACTTTTGCTCTTGTGAATGACAGATATATATTGAAAATACTATCCAACACAGATACCTTTTTATTTTCAACAAATGCTTGCTGATCTTCACAATCTAATACTTGCAATGCATATTTCACATTCTATATCTGTAAATTTCCTTTGAAATATAGGTTTATTTCTTTCCTACTGATATAACTAATTCCCATGATATGTATAGCTAAATCCTAACGACTTAATTGGTATCATCTTCTAATGCACAGGGAATGCATTTAAAACATTTGAATAACTATTTTAACTGAAAAGCAAAACATAATCAGTCAGTCCTGATTTAGATATTGATTTCTATATATGGAATTAAATACTATGACAACATTTTTTAAAAAAAGTGTATTGCAATGTACTTGTGTTTCACAAAGTGGTTGTTGTCAGTTTCAGGGGAGAGTTAGACTAGGAACCCAGGGAGAAAGCATGAGGAAGGGTGGAGTGGTGAGAAAAGCACCAACCTAGGAATTCAGAGTACCCAGCCTTGATAGACCCTGGTTCTATTGCTTCTTAACTATTTGACCTTGAGCATGTGGACTAAAAAGAGCCCACATACTAAACCTCACACACTTATGGAGGCCTCCAAGGGGTCCTTACAAACTCAGAGGTTACCTAAAGTAACCTCATAGGATGGTCTGAAATTTAAAACTTCCTAACTCTAGCAGGTCATGGCAGGTAGTCTTGTCTTAGGCCTGCATCATCCTTACAAAGGTCAATCTTTACCTTAACTGAGCCTGTCTATTGTCTCTTTGCCTCTATCCATAACATACCTTTGGAATGTCAGGGCAATTTCTTGTTTCCAGATCCCCCAGGGCATAATCTCCCACCAGAGCAGAAAATTACAGAACCCCTCATTGTTATTGTTACAGTGTTAATTGTGAACAGTTCACTATCCTGTACCCAACTATTACAAGATGTTCCTTTTTTTATCCAGTCCCAGAGATTTACCTCTTTTGCTTTCTCCCACCTCCCTAATCTGTCACCAATGGATTTCATGTCACCCCTCTAAGTCTTCTCCTTTGATTCTAATGTGTAAAATAAGGTACAAATCTGTAATTCTCTGGGTCGTTTTCTCAATCCATTGAGTTTTTGCTTTCAGGCACTTGCCATCAGTTTGGCTCAAATAAACTCATACAAATTCTTATAGGCTTGGATGTTTCTTTTGTGGACAAGCAAAGCACGGTATTGATATTTCTCTAAGTCTCCTCTCAATAATGAGACCTCCTTCCTAGAGTCCTGGGAGAACTGTGTGCAGTGGTATACATCAACAACTCATTCAATGACTGACATACAGCAGATGTTAAGTAAATTTTAGCTGTTCTCCCTTTGCATGCACACCTACTTTTTTTTCTTCCATTTCATAGGCAGTAAAAAATAATTTGATCCCTATATAAAAAGTAGAACTAAACAGGCAAAAATATCATTTCAATCTAGAGATGTAAGTTGTCAGGGCAATACAATCATCCTACTAGTTTCTCTAGTTAGGTAGAAACAGGTATATATTTTACAGACTTACATAGCATTTGGCAAAGGATCAAGTGATGCTGTCATTGGTAAACTTCTACAATCACTTGCTGGAGGCCAGATCCAGCCCAAGGCCTGTAATTCTCCCTGACTTAGTCAAAAGATAGGGACCTTCTCAACATTTAAGAAAGTTCCTCCTCCTCTCCCTTGATACATTACTCAGGATATCTGATTAGCTTTAAAGATAAATTTGATTTTTTTAAAAAAGATAAATGTGAGTAAAGAACAGTTTAGAAAGTGTTTGGTCATACTATTAGGTTCAATACTTTAACTTCTCTATCAGTAATTGAAATGAACATGTCATTTATGCAAACCATTGGGAACAGCCTCGGCGGGGCTGTAAGGAAGCCCTTCATACTTCATTTTAGCAACTAACAAATAGCAGCAGCTGTGGTGGCGCACTGATGGTTCAGGCTGAATTAGTGTCTAACATGTATTTTCTCCATCTTCTTCTTTTTTGTTGATTACTGAAAATATATAATCCCTACATATTATGCATCTTTCAAGCTATATAATCACTCTTTGCTGCATGCATTTTCAAGTTTTAGTTTCCAAAAAGAATTGGTATTTGTGAAAAGAATTGCTTGATCAAGTATGTCAGTTTCAATGATATCGTTTCAAGTAAAAAGTATAGTTTTGCAAAATCCCTAACATATCAAATAACAAATTTGTAATGGAAAATTAAAAAGCATAACAAATGGATACACAAAACAGCAGTAATTTCTGTAAAAATTCATAAGTAGATGCACACATTAGCAGAGGAAAAGACTAGAGTATATAACATTCATAATGCTTACATGGGAGGGTAAGAGTCATGATAATTTTTATTGATTTCTGTATATGTGACACATTTTCTAAATTACATATGTATTATGTTCATATTAAAATATATTTTAGCTTTAAAAAGTGGCTGGCAAGTAGTGTTTCTTATATATGTTAGTAAAATATCTCAGTTTTTAGTTGTTGATTCTATAGAGATAAGACTCAGAATTAAAATGATAGTTTTCTTTAAAAATGTATTGTAAAATAGAGCACAAAAACACAAAATGTATATAAAATAATGTGGGGTTAAAAATAATGAAACATTTTTAAGAGCATCAAAATTAAGAAATACAACATCCTTAATCAGTACTGTACGTTGTATTCTTTTTTCCAACCTGTCTAGGCTATTCTTTACTGATTTTCTTCAATTTTCTTGAAATACTCTGTTGGTTGGATTTGAAATGTATCTACAAATCAAATTCATAAAAATGTCAATTTGTGAAATTGATGTTTCTAATCCAATCACATTTATTTAATCTTCTTTCAATAAAAAAATTGATGCATAAATATGCACTTTTGGTTGGATTAATTCCCAGGCATTTTAATGTCATTTAAAAACTAATGTTTACTTATATATAAATGCAATATTGTTACAGGTTCATGTTATATTGCTTGGGATTTTTGTAATTGAAGTTTTTTTTTCTTGGTCTACCATTTTTTGATGGAAATGTGTTAATCTTTTTCTATCATGATGAGGCTTATCAGTTATTCCCTGTAATTCTGTCAAGGTTTGAAGGATATCTAATGTAATGAGTTGGTAATTTTCATATTCTTCTGGGAAACTGAAACTTTTATCAGTGTGTAGTCAGTCAGGTTTTATCTCTAGCAAAAACATCAGTTTTGGTTTTATTTTATTATGCCATTGGCAGGGGAGGGGTAAGTATGTAGTATTTGCTTTACATACTCCTTTCTTTCTTTTGCCTTTTCATTTTTCTGTGTCCTTAAGTTTTAGGTACAGATTTTTAAAATTAGCACATCACTACATTTGTTGTTGAATATAATCTGATAATATTTCTCTTTTAATTAGTGAGCATATTTCATTTATATCTATTGTGATATTTTGGATGTATGCCCATCTTTTCTCTATATTTTTTTTCTGAAATTTTTGGATTACTCCTCCCCCCATTTTATCTGTTTATTTCACAATTCTTGGGAGTTATATTTTGGTGCTTATTTTTAAATAATTATATAGCTTTTAACCTTCCTACTTAATAAAGTATGAAGTATAACAATATATTTGCCTTCCTCCTAAATACAGTGTGGCTTGACAATTCCTCTGATTACATCTCACAACTTTCATGCCAGTTTGGTCTAATATATTGGATCTACTTATTCGTAACCCACAAACTAGGTACTGATATCATTCCTTTAATTTTTACTCATGTTTCCCTCTAATAGCTCAGACTTTCTATATATTAAATTATTTTCTAATTGTCAGAGGAATAACTTAGATTGTTTTTCATAATGGTCTGTTGGTAGCATACACTGGTAAAAATCCCATGTTTTATTTCTTTTTGTATTTCATCTCTTTTCTCCAAATGTATTTTACCTTTGCTTAGTTCTCTGTTTGGGATTTTTTTTCTTCTGATATATTTGGGATATCTTTCCACTGCCTCCAGGCTTCCATTCTTGCTATCAGGTAATCTGTAGTACTTTATAAATGATTTATCTTTTCTCTTTAAATGCCTTTCAAGATCTTTCTGTCTTTGGTGTTATGCACCTTCACTATAATATTATGGGTGTGTGTGTGTGTGTGTGTGTGTGTGTGTGTGTGTGTGTGGTTTATTTCATTTGAAATGTGTGTTTTTTTAATCCTCACCCGAGAATATTTTTTTTTTCATTGATTTTTTTTAGAGAGACAATGGAAAGGAGGGGGCAAGACAGAGAAAGAGAAACATCGATGCAAGAGAGACACTTGGACTGATTGCGTACTGCAAACACCCCACTTGGTCTGGAGACCAGCCTGCAACTGAGGTATGTGCTCTTGACCAGAATCTAACCCAGTCTGCAGGCTGATGCTCTAAACCTGCTGAGCCAAACCTGCTAAGGCTCATTTGAGGTTATTTTGGCTTCCTGATCAGGGGTTGGTGTTTTCTAACAATCCCCAAAGTTGCCAAATATATCTTAATATTGCCACATACCCTTTCTCTCTTATTTCCTTTCAGACCTCAAGATAGATATATGTTAGACATTTTCACATTATTCCCACTTTCCATTAACATCTTTTTATAATTGAATTTATATTTTTGATGCTGCATTTTGAGTATTTGGCTTGATACTCCCGTTTATTAATGTCCCTGAGCAACATTTAATCTTTCTTAATTTGCCTAGTGAGTTTTTAAATTTTAATCTTTATTATTTTTAGTCTTAGTTTTAATTGATTTCTAATTCTGTTGATTTCTTAAATAATTTCTTCCTGCTTGAGATAATTTCTAGTTTCTCTTTTACGTCTTTTAACATGTTATACACAGTTACTTACTATTCTGTGCCTGATTATTTCAACACCTTAGTTTTGTGGGTCTGATTGTGCTATTTCTATCTATTTTTTTTCACTTGCATCTAGTGAGAGCTTGTGTGTGTGTGCTTATAAGTTTAAACTCTGAGCTGGTGTTTCTTGGCACTTTAACTCGCTAGTTCCTGGAGGCCTCCATTGAAGGTGATTCTGTAAGAGATGATATATACTTGCACTTGGGGAGCATTACCTACATATCACTTTAAACTGGACTCTCATTTTGAAGGTGTTTTGGATCACTGAGCTCTATGAGATCTGAGTAATAAACATTCTCAGGGCAGACTTATTCCCCTCACTCAGTCCCATATTCCCAGGTCATATTTACACTCAGGATAAAGCATTTGAGAAAGGTAAATAATTGCTGAGAGGTCTTTCTCATCATTAAGGGAAGGGAAAAAACAATAGTGAAGGTAAGACACTATAGTTCAGTGGCTGGGATGTTTAATTAAACAAGAAGGGGCCCAGTCAATGTGACTTAGTGGTTGAGTGTGGACCTATGAACTAGGAGGTCACACAGTTGATTCCTAGTCAGGGCACATGCCTGGATTGCTGGCTTGATCCCCAGTGAGGGATATTGAGGAGACAGCTGATCAATGATTCTCTCTCATCATTGATGTCTCTCTCTCTCTCTCTCTTTCACACAAAAAAATCAATAAAAACATTAAAAAAAGAAGGGTGGGAGAGAAAGAGGGAATTTTAAAAGGAGAACAGAAAACTATAAAAAGGAGTAGAAAGGTCAGCAAATTTTTAGGAAAAGCTGTAAGTATTGAACTATGTGGGGGACAGGAAAGAAAGTTACGAATGCACAACATTTAGAATGGCACCATCTAAACATGTTATTATATGAGATTATTTAATCTTCTCAGTGGCTCTGTTGGGTAT
The DNA here is from genome assembly GCA_011751065.1 of Lasiurus cinereus. Taxonomy (NCBI): domain Eukaryota; kingdom Metazoa; phylum Chordata; class Mammalia; order Chiroptera; family Vespertilionidae; genus Lasiurus; species Lasiurus cinereus. The sequence goes on along the minus strand of JAAGEH010000014.1, from coordinate 1,163,801 downwards.
TATTGTCTTCATGAGGACCCTTACTTGATGTTTTTATAAGTCTAAAACTGCAATGTCCAATTCAGAGCAACAGTTATATGTGGGCAAATTTAAGTTAATGTGAATTAAATACAATTAAATATTTCGTTTCCTATTTGTACTAGCCATATTGTTCAGTAGCTACTAATTTTTTGGAGAATACAGACAAAGCTTTTTCATCGTCCCAGAAGTTATATGTCTCTTCAGAGAGATTCATAATAAATAATTTCTGATGATTCTTCACAGCATTTTTTCTGGATGTTTCTCAATTTCTAATCTTTATTTTCTAGCATGCATACAAAAATGTTCATGTATCTTTCTAAAAGTAAACATAATGTCTGAAAATATTTGAAAATGCCCAAATAACTAAAATATATTTAATTTCTCACTAAATCAGCAAATGTGAACTGACTTGTAAAAAGATAGGTAAGCTTAAATCAATTGAGATCTGATAATAAAAAGCAAATGTGCGTACCTACAAATATTTGATGTTTCTTAACTAGATTCTGGTAAAGGAACTTTCTGTCAACCATGTAATATCTCTATAGAGCTTAAAGTAAGTAACCAATCATATTTGATTTTTTATGATGAAAATTAAACTAAAATATAACAGTCCTAATTTGAATTTTCATTATTTTAATTCTAAATTTTAAATTATATGTGATTATTAATTGTGAAACAGTACTTCTTCTTTTTTTGTTGGCACATATGCTGCTTTTTCTCTTTAACATAATTTTCTTCTGGTACAATATTTTAAGAAAGCACCTAGCATAACTCTTAATTCTTAAGAGTTTTTTCTCTTTGTAATATCTTAAATACAAATTAATAAGCATTAAGAGTCAAATAAAACACCTCTTCTCAAGAGCATTATACACAGAGAATACTTGTGTCAATAAACAGGTATGTTAAAATAATTCCAGGCTCTATTCTATGATAAAATATGTATAATTTCCTTTCACTATCTTGAAGCAAAAAACAACAAAGTATGATCTAGTATTGAAATGTTAGATAATTATTATGACATGTTTTTCTTTTAAACTGATTTTTCAAAGATAAATTCTTCAGAGTCTACATAAAAATCATTGTAAGATAAAATTGCAAACCTTTTAAATGAAAATACCATCATAGATGTTCTACCAGGTGAAAGACATTGGGTAAGATGCTTTCAACCTTTCTAAACTCCAGGGAACAAGGCCAACTTTCACATTAGGGAATAAATAGGTAATAACTGAGAAGTTCATGGTGTCTCTGAAATCAATTATTTTCCTCAAATCCTGTGGACTATTCCTTTAACGTGAATTGAAATACTCATGGAAAGAACCCCAGGTAGTAAAACTATAATGTCTATAACTGTCATGCTAAGAAGCCTTTCTTTTACATTACTTTCATTGGCAATCTTTAAAAAATATGTAATACCCTCACCATGTTGCTTGTGAATTGGAGAGAGAACAAAGATTGTGCTTTGTTACTTTACCTAGCAAAGCTATCATTCAGAATTGAAGGTCAGATAAAGAGCTTCACAGATAAGAAAAAACTAAAGGAGTTCATCAACACTAAACCAGTATTATAGGCCATGCTAAAAGGTACTCTTTCAGAAGAGGAGGAAGGAGAAAAAGGTAAAGATGAAAATTATGAACATAACATACTATCCATCAACAACTGAGTCTAAAAATCAAGTGAATAAAAAAATCTGATGAACAGAATAAACTGGTAAATATAATAGAATCAGAAGCATAGAAAGGGAGTGGACTGACAATTCTGAGGACAAAAGGGGTGAGGGGAGGGTGGGGAGAGACTGGACAAAAATCGTACACATATGGATGAAGACAATGGGGGAGTGGTAAGGGCAGAGAGTGAGGTGGAAATTGGGTGGAGGGTAGCCATGGTGGAAAAAGAGGAACAATTGTAATAATCTGAACAATAAAGATAAATTTAAAAAAAATAAAAGAAAGAAAGAAAGAAAAAAAACCTATACATTTTAGGTAATCTATTACCCAGAGTTTATAGAGAATAGATCCTAAATTTTCTGTTTTTAGTCACAGTCTATGTGGGCTGGGAGGAAGGGAAGCAAATTTAGTTCTTAATCTGAATTGCAAAGTCCAGAGGGTATTCTAGCAAAATAATCTATATAGATCTATTCTTCCACTTATCCAAATTTAAAAAAAATACATTATCTTAAAAGAATTGTTTGAAATCACTTGCAAACCAAACATCAAATTTCTGGAACAATAGCTGATTCTTAAAGCATAGTTCTTCACACATGCAACACGGCAGGCTGCTTTTATTTCCTTCCAGTATGCCTTTTCTTTTCTAGACATATTAATGTTTCAAATACACTTTTGATTAAGAAGCAATAATCATTGAGAAGCCGCTCTTGAATCAAACTGAGATCACAGTGACATGTTCTGTTTAAAGAACTACTGTAGAACTACAACAGCACTGCTCTTAGACATCTTCAATAACTAACAAAACTGTGTTACTAAGGGTCCCATAGATGTCCATATTTAAGCAGCCAACATCCACAGACATGGTTTACTTTAGAACCAATAATTTAAATATCTCAAAAACAAACATCAAGTAACTCTATCTTTGTGTCACAACAATTTTGACAGCATGGACCCTCAAAAGTGTGGTTCTCAGACCAAGCAGCATCAGCATCACTTTGGAAACAATGGGGAGGCACCTTCTCAGGTCCCACTCCAGACACAGTCAATCACAGACAGCAGCTGGTTTAAACAAGCTGTCCAAGGGATTATGATGCATACCAACATTTGAAAGCCACTGTTTAATTGAAATACTAAACTAAGAGACTAGGAAAATATCTAGAAGAAAAGATCAGAGATCATAATGAAACATTCAATTAAATTAAGCAAAATGATAAATGATATAATTAAAAGTTACTGTTTTGCTCCCTCTTGTGAGGAAATAGAATGGTTGTATCTCTTAGATAACAATGAATACAACTCAAAAAATAAAAATCCATGCAATTAGATTTTCCTAATTGAAAAATAAACATGTGAGGACATCAAGTTTTAAAGATAATTATTTTTATTTTACTTATTTATTTATTTAATTTTATTTTTTATTGTGTTACATGTATACATATCTTCCCATTGCCCCCCCTTCCCAGACATACCCAACCCCTAGTGTCTTGTGTTCATTGGTTATGTTTATATGCATGCATACAAGTCCTTTGGTTGATCTCTTACTATCCCACCACTCCTTAATCTTCCTGCTGTAATTTGACAGTCTGTTTGATGCTTTACTGCCTCTGTATCTATCCTTTTGTTCATCAGTTTATAATGTTCTTTATTATCCACAAATGAATGATACTACATGGTGTTTCTCTTTCATTGACTGGCTTATTTCACTTAGCATAATGCTCTCCAGTTCCATCCAGGTAGCTACAAATGGTAAGAATTTCTTCTTTTTAATGGCAGCGTAGAATTCCATTGTGTAGATGTACCACAGTTTTCTGATCCACTCATCTGCTCACGGGCACCTAGGCTGTTTCCAAATTGTAGCTATTGTAAATTGTGCTGCTATGAACATAGGGGTGCATAAATCCTTTCTGATTGGTGTTTCTAATTTCTTAGGATATATTCCTAAAAGTGGGATTGCTGGGTCAAATGGGAGTTCCAATTTTAGTTTTTTGAGGAAACTCCATACTGTTTTCCACAGTGGCTGCACCAGTCTGCATTCCCACTAGCAGGGAACAAGGGTTCCTTTTTTTTCACATCCTCGCCAACACTGGTCGTTTGTTGATTTGTTGATGATTGCCATTCTGACAGGTGTGAGAGGACATCACATTGTCGTTTTGATTTGCATCTCTTGGATAATTAGTGACTTTGAACATGTTTTCATGCGATTCTTGGCCTTCCTTCTGTTTTCTTTCAAAAAGATTCTATTTAGGTCCGTTGCCCATTTTTTTTTATTGGATCATATATCTTCCTTTTATTAAGTTGTATAAGTTGCCTGTAGATATTGGAGATTAAACCTTTATCAGTGATAACATTTGCAAATATGTTCTCCGATACAGTGGGCTCTCTTGTTGTTTTGTTAATGGTTTCTTTTGCTGTGCAAAAGCTTTTTATTTTGATGTAGTCCCATTTGTTTATTTTTCTTTAGCTTCCATTGCCCTTGGAGCAGTATCAGTGAAGAAGTTCTTTCAGCATATGTCTGAGATAGTGCTGCCTATGGATTCCTCTAGTATTTTTATGGTTTTCTGTCTTATGTTTAAGTCCTGTATCCATTTTAAGTTTATTTTTGTATATGGTGGAAGTTGATAGTCCAGTTTCATTTTTTTGCTTGTATCCGTCCAATTTTCCCAACACCATTTATTGAAGAGACTGTCTTGGCTCCATTGTATGTTCATGCCTCCTTTGTCAAATATTAATTGAGCATAGTGGTTTGGGTAAATATCTGGATTCTCTATTCTATTCCATTGGTCTATATGTCTGTTCTTGTGCCAGTACCAGGCTGTTTTGAGAACAGTTGCTTTGTAATATAGTTTGAAATCTGGTATTGAGATCCCACCTACTTTATTCTTCTTTCTCAGGATTGCTGTGGCTATTCGCAGTCTTTTTTTTTGTTGTTCCAGATGAATCTTTGAAGAGTTTTTTCTAGGTCTGTGAAATATGTCATTGGTATTTTAATGGGTAGTGCATTGAATCAATGGATTGCTTTGGGTAGTATGGACATTTTAATGATGTTGATTCTCCTAATCCATGAGCATGGTATGCTCTTCCATCTGTTTACATCTTCCTCTGTCACTTTTTTCAGGGTCCTGTAGTTTTCTGCATATAGGTCTTTTACCTCCTTAGTTAGATTTATTCCTAGGTATCTTAATTTTTTGGTGTGATGGTAAATGGGATTGCTTTTTTAGTCTCTCTTTCTGTAATTTCACTACTAGTGTATAGAAATGACATAGATTTATTGGCATTAAATTTTGTATCCTGCTACATTGCTGAATTCATTATTAAGCTCCAGATTTTCTTTATGTTGATGAATACACATGTTTGAAATCATTGGTGCACATGGCTGCATTGAGAGTTCAAGCATAACTGACTTCTATGCCACCACGATAGTTACTGTGCAGTGACTCTGATGATGATCATTGGATGCATCAAAATGGTCTCAGAATTGCCTAGCTCATGTGGTTCAGTGGTTGAGCATCAACCTATGAATCAGGAGGTTGTGATTTGATTCCTGGTTGGGGCACATGGACAGGTTGTAGACTCCATCTCCAGTGTGGGCATGCAGGAAGGCAGTTGATCAATGATGCTTTCTCATCATTGATGTTTCTACCTCTCTTTTCTTCTCTCTTCCTCTTTGAAGTCAGTAAGATTTTTTTCTGCAAGCACAAGCTTCTGCTGCAGAAGCCTCTCTCTTTCCTTGCCTTTCGCTGACCTTGTCAACATGATCTACCCCCACTTTGGGAAGTACTCTTTGAGGATTCTTCTTGCACTAAACTCTCAAATGTCGTTATTCTCCAAAGACCCTTCATTTGTAGCACTTTCTCAGGAAACATCCCTTCCAAATTTTAAAGTGCCTGTCATTTAATGTTCTGCTCATTCATGGAGTAGGCTTACTGACTGGGGGCTATGCCCTTCCTAGGGGCAGGGCCATAGAATGGATGGATTAGTTCAAGTTAGCAGTTACATGTTAAAAACCCAATTGTTGGGCAATAGGCTAGTTTTCTCCAATCAACTTTATAAGCAACTAGCGGCCCAGTGCACAAAATTGCATGAGACCCAGACCCCCCGTGGACGAGTACCTTACTGCCTTGCCGTGCAAACCACGCAAGCCACAAGTCCCGCTAGGCCATGTGAGCTGGGGGAGGGACCAAAAGGGGCTCCACGAACCTCCTTGTGGCCAGTTATTTGGTTTGTGGTGTTATGGCCACTGGACTTTTATAATATAGATATTTTAATGCTATTTGCCATCTGTCTAAGGTTCTTTTTTTTTTTCAGTTGGTTTTACATTCTGGGTGAGTGGAAAGAATAGGAGGTATGAAAGCATTATTAGCAACCCCACAAACTCCAAACAGGAAAACAAATTCAAACAGAACACTGAAAAGAAGTCTCACTTCCACCTCAGAACCCCAATCCTTTTTTATCTATCTAGCACCTTCACTTTTCCTGTTAATTGCAGCACTTCCTTTTTGGGGGCAATTACTTTCTTCCCACTCCAGCCACGTAGCTCAAGAGGAGTGGCCAATGCTGGTACCCTGACTTCTCTGGCCACTGGAGATGTACCACCTACAATGTAACAACTGACATTCTTTCTCAAGATTGCGTTAGCAGGGAGGGATTTACTCTCTGGTGGCAAAGGTATAAGGATGTACATATATGGTTACCATTTCTCCAAGATGAAACTAGTATTTGGACAGGAGGAGAGATGGGAGAAGAACCTCAACATCTAGTCCCAACTACTTTCATCATAGGTGCAATGTTTCTCTTCCCAATTTTATAGACAAATGAACCTTCCTACCTTAGTCCAGACAGTGTGATCATTCACAACAAAATTTCCTGCCTAATGAAACATTGCTCAACCAACTAAATTCTGGTTGAATTAAGGAAATAAACATTTTTGAAAACATAAAATCTAGAAGAAAGCAAAATGGTACATCTCACAAATAAGAAACATTTTTTTCTAAGTTTAAAAATAGAAGATGATATAAAAAAATACCAGGGAAAATGGAAAAACATAAATAGTAGGAACTTCAGTTTGTCAAAAGTCATAAGCAAACAAACAAGAAACTATTGGACAAAATAAATACAGTGCACCATTTGCTAAAACTTTCAAAAAGATAGTACTATGTAAAATGCTTATATAAATTGATAAAAGATAGCAATAATGTTCCTAGTAGAAAAATAGGTCAAATATATAAAAAGATAATTTACAATAAAGATTTAAAAATATATTACTGGTAAAAAGAAATGCTAGATAAATTACAAGTTTTGGTCAAATATTACATGCTGTGTATATATATGTGTGTTATAACTTATACATGCACAGATAGCCATTCTTGCATGTATAATGTGTATTCACACTTATTATGGATATGTAAATTGCTACATTGGAAGCAATTTAATACTTTTTGCAAGTTTTACAGTCTTGACTAAATTTATCAAAACTTCATTTCCAGGACTCTATATCTATAATATAATTCAAAATTACCAAAATAAATTCTTATACCCAAATATGTTTATAGAAGTGACAAACTAGAATATATTATAATGCATTGCTATAAACTGTGACATATCCGTTTAATAAATATTATTTAGCTATTGAAATGATGCTAATAAAGAATTTATAGTAAAATTATAAAATAGTTGTTTCACTATAAAGAAGAGAAATATAATATTTTACATGTGCCATTATTTGAACTAGATTGAGTATAGATATAGAACAAATAGTGGAAATAAATACACACAAAATTTAATATTTTTTAACTCTGGGTAGTAAAATCGCTTGTAAAATTTTTAGTTTTCACTTCTTTGTGTTTTTTCTGTATTTTCTCTAACAAGTACTTATTATTTTCATTATAAAATTGTTACATGCAAAACCTAACTTTTCTAAAAGTATTTTTAAAACTTGCTTTTGAATTACAGCATGGACTCGGAGGTGATTTGTCCCAGACTTTCTGGGTCATCATAATAAAAATCAGGCGCTTCCCTTCAGTTCCTTCTCTTTGGTACTGCACACATCTCCTGCACTGCTGGCTTCCTGCTGTGCTATTTTGTGATACAGTATTTGGAGAGAGAGAAAAAAATATTATTTGTATGCAGATACTGAGTGACATTCATTTATTTCCAACTAGGTAATGTAATTGCAACAAAACCCACAGCTAACCAAAACCCTATAACAACTCCTGCTCACATAAAATAAAATGTCTATTCCACTAATCACATGCTGGCCAGAACGCCGCTTCTCCATGGTAACTACCTGGCTTTTTTAGATAAGCATTTCGGATTCAAGTACACAATTGGCATTCCTGCCCCAGCTTGCTTGACCTAGTTTAGTGAAAGTTCCGCAGCCTGCATCGGAAATGCTACATAGAGCACAAAGGAAAATTTAAAATGAAGGATCAATTAAAACATCTTTTCCAATGCATGTTTTGGAAACTTAACATTGGTTAATAGAAGTGTTTTCCAGAGTCAGAGACAGTACTGCTGTCACTTGGGTGAGGCCTCAGATCTGGAAATAGGAAGGGCACAAGGAAATATATTTTAAATCCACTCTTATATTTAAGGAGAAAATGAGATATGTTGCTTGGGTAGAGGTTGGATTACACTGTCTCATCCATTTCCACACACAGTTCAAATCTCAAAAACCAGCACCATCTTTACCACTTCATCCCAAACATATCAAGTTCTTTCTCCTCCTTTGACCTTTTCCTTCCCTTCTTGCACCTTTGCAATGGATCCCCATCTTTCATTTCATGATTCCTCTCTGACTTTATCAAACCCTATCCTATAAATGATAATTAACACATGACTTTAAATTTAAAAAACTTATAAATTCCAATTAATCTTTATCCTTTTGAAACTTTCAAAAGAGGGTCATAATTTGTGTAAGACTAGCATAGTTACTTATGGGTTAAACAAAGTGGCTAAGAGTATAAAGAAAAACATTTTACCAGCCGAAACTGGTTTGGCTCAGTGGATAGAGCATCAGCCTGTGGACTGAAGGGTCCTGGGTTCAATTCCGGTCAGGGGCATGTATCCTGGTTGCGGGCACAACTCCAGTAGGGGGCATGCAGGAGGCGGCTGATCGATGTCTCTCTCTCATCAATGTTTCTAATTCTCTATCTCTCTCGCTTCCTCTCTGTAAAAGATCAATAAAATATATATAAAAAAAACAAAAACAAAAAAAACATTTTACCAGTGTTTGTTTATCTTTGCACAGTAATAGGTTTAAGAAAAACACATCTATGCCCTCAATGTCTAATTCACTCTGCTGTGATATTTGCATTTTATAATGACATCCATAATATTTCACACTTCTGTTTATTTCAAAATAGCACTTTAGTCATAGAAACCACTTCTGCCCATCTCTTTGGCAAAAGAAAATTTCCACAAGAACTGAAAATGTTAAATTGCTGTTTGGTTCACTCTCTCCTATTATGAACTCCAATGTGATTTCAGAATAAGTCACAAGAAAAGGTTACAATTTATACTGAAAGCCAGGACTACATGAGGCAAATAGTATCTGCTGAAGTTATTATGTGCAAAAGAATTGATTTCTTTTTTCTCTTTATGATGTGTGTACCTATAACTTCTATAAAAGTCAAACACACATATATGATATACATATGACAGACTGTGATCAGCTTCTGTCAAAATATATTTCCATATAAAAATATAATTTGAAAATATTAAGGACTGATTTGTATTGTATAATGAAATGATAGAAACAATAACATTATAGGTTTTCCACAAAGCCTTACTCTTTTTCTTTCTTTAGATTTTCTTTGTTAAGTTTTCTAATAAATGGTGCTATTTGAAAAGCTCTAAGCAAAAACTACCAGATTGAGAGAAACTTCCTATTGGATGCCTGAACATGAAGATGTAACTGGGGAAGACTGTTATAAGGGGACTGGCAATCAATTGATCCTTTTAGAGTCAACCTCTAGTCCTGGCCGGTGTGGCCCAGTGATTGGTCAAGGGCAAGTATCTGGGTTGTAGGTTCCATCCTTGGACCCAGTCAGGGCACCTGCAGGAGGCAACCAATTGATGTGTATCTCTCACATCGATGTTTCTCTCTCTGTCTCAAAAGTCAATGGAAAAAATATACTTTAATGAAGATTAATCTAAATAAATAAATAAGTAGTCAACCCCTAGGATTGCCTTTCTAAAAATGTATTCCATCCTCAATGTAGAAAATTGAGGCTGCTGAGGTTGTACAAAATGCTGAGGTTGTACAAAAAGAGGATAAAGAGGCAAGTTCTGTGAATAGGTGTGAGGATGCCTCCAATCTTAGATCTTTAGCAATACTTAGAAAGATAATGGTGCTTCCCATAATCTGTGACTCAATAGTGATTTAAAAAATTAGTAATCATAATAAATTTAAGAATACCCAAAATATTTAAACTTCCCTCTGATGTTTTTTTTTTCCTTTAATGTTCTTTTACAAAGTAGCAAATAAAAGCTTACATCCAAAAAGTCAGGTTCTGGGTATACAAAATAAGTAAGTATCAGAGATCTGCTACACAACCAAGTGCCTATAGATACCAAATGGGCATTTAAAAATTAAGTAGGCATGTCTTATGTTAAGTATTTTTACCACAAAAAAACACAAAAGAAAAAAAGCAAAAGGAAACTTTTGGATGTGATGGGTATTTTAATTGTGGTAATGGTAACTCGAATGTACACATATCTCCAAACTCACCAAATTGCAAATAGTAATCATGTGTAGCTCTTTGTATATCAATTATATTTCAATAAATCTTGAAAAAGAAATAAACAAGTTTTACTGCTTCTCTGGGACCTGACCATGAAAGTGGCAAATCCATCTCTGCCTCTCTGGCCCACTATTTCCTGGGTTTACAATGTCTAGGTGGTCTCTGAAATTCTTCGGCACATTATTCATATGACCATAATTTCCATGATGGTGTAAAATTCAACATCTCATTCTAAAAAAAAATGTATTCAAAGCCAGAGCAATGTTTGAATCCCTAGACTCTTTTGTCAGTTTCTTTACAGGTTAGTTGATACTTTACTTCAATTCTGCTAAACTATTTGACTATCCTGATTGGTCATCTGTAAATAAGCCTCATGATTCATGAGACTATTCTGCTCTCAGATTTTCACAAGACATTGCACAGCAGGCATTACTGCTGACACAACCTGAATTCTAAAGTAGAATGTTACATACAAATAACTTCTACAAAGCTTTCTGTAGTCCATTGCATTTTTAAAAAGAGATTAATGAACAAAAACTAAAATATCATTACATCTAATCATATTTAAATATAAAAATTATTTTCACTCACTTAATTTTGTTATATATAAGATCCTGATTACTTAATTAAACAGTTAATCAAAAATAAATCTATTAAATGACTACATTAATTGCAAATACCATACATCTTAGAAGCCAATAAGTAACATATTTAAAAAATTCTAAATTACAACAATTAGAAAATTGTTTGCTATGACTACATATTTTTTAGGGGAAGGAAACTTTGCAGCATAATATAATAGGAATTAAGAATAATTTAAAGTTAGAAAACTTAGAATCTAATTCTGGTTCAAATGCTTATGTGTGTCATTAGGCAAATTACTTATTTTCTATTTTCGTTTTCTTTTTATTTTTTTCTTCATTGATAAAGGTATTTTATATGTGTCTTTATCCTCTCAATGACCCCTTCACTCATGCCCTCAGCCCCCTGGTATCTATGTCCATTGGTTAGGCTTATATGTATGCATACCAGCCCTTTGGTTGATCTCTTGTCTGTAAAAAAATCTACCAGCAAATATTATTGGATTGTGAGATGTTGAAACGATATAAACAAGTTTAAAATAACTTCAAAATCCTATACTACCATAAGTCTCCATATTACTTTATAGAATTTTTTTTATTTATTGTAACAAGTAAATCTGTACAAATCTGAAAATTTGAAGATTCTTTTCTACTGGTTTTTGAAATTAGAGTATGTAGATCTATGCTAGAAAATAGCATCATTTTTAAAAGTTAAGATAGAATGAAAAGGTCACAGATATATTCATAAATAAACAAAATAACTTTGGCTTGTTTATTCAAAAAATACAGTAGTAATGGAGACATTGTTATGATAAAATTCAAGTTAATTTTCTACTTTAAATCTTACATAAAAATTTTTTATACTTTTGAATCCAAACAAAAATAATAAAATTTTGGATATTTTGCTTCTATTACAACCTGTTCTCATGAGTTTTCCATTTAAGCTAAGACTTTAAAAACTCCCTAAAGATCCTAGGGACCATGTATGTACATATTTATAAGTGAAAGGTTCTTATTGATAATGAAAGGAATAAAATTAATAGAAATCACCTATTATGGGCAAGGCAAGGTACTGGTTGCATAATCCACAACATTGCATGGCATCTTCAAAATACACCTTGATGAGTATTATTAGCCCTACAATATAGAGACTCAGAGAGAGCAAATACCTTAAAGATGATCACACAGCCCTCAGATGGAAGGGCTGGGATTGCAGCCCTCATATATCAGGACCCAGCACCCTATTACTTTGCAGGCCCCACAGTTGATCTTTTTGTGTTTTTATTGTTTCACATAGTACGGTCCTTTTGTTCAAAAATGTAAAAACAAAAATTAAAGCCATTTAAATTTCCCAAGAATTTAAATAATTTAATGTCTTTTCTACATAGATTACATAAGATACCAGAATATTCTAAGTCATTTCAGACAAGTATCTAGTTTTTTCCTCACAGAAAAATTGTGGGAACTATATGCGTAATAACTAACACAGGAATGTGGGGAAATGAATCAATCAAATAACTATAAATATAACATACATGTTTTTCAATCATCATAACTGCATTTCTTCCTTCTGCAGCTGGAAAAAAGTAAATTCTATCTGTAAGTAATATTGTTCAGGGAAATGCACATGTATTTACCAAGAACAAAGTAGTAAACATTGTCTCGATGGGTTGCTAGAAATTACTTATTTCACAGCGGCTATATTACACTGAGAGTTGCCTCATTTCTACTAAATGAACAATGAAATGGTACTTCTAAAAAATATTTCTGGAGCTTGAACAATAACACTGTGAAACTAAGGAGATGTCAGTGGGACCAGATGTTTGTAATTACATCTAAACTGCTGGGAAAGCATTGAAAAACTGGAGGAGAAAAGGGAATAAAACCGGAGGCTGATCAATAAGCAGAAGATTACTTCTCATATAGTTTTACATGCTTTTTGGCAGATCATTACCATAAATTACACTGATCTTCAAAAAAGCATCTAGACCACATCAGAAGAGTGAAATAATACCCTACTGTGATTTTTAAAATTAAGATATGGCTCTATGAAAACTCTGAACCCTCATACATTTTCTCCTTCTTGACCGGATGCCATAACTGTAAATAATAATTTTTATTACTCAATACTATTTCATAATTAATTAATTTTAAACAACTTTTACAAGTAAAATTTGTTGGATATTTAATATGCGTCAGGTTGTTTTCAAAAAGATTAAATTTTGAAAACAACCCTTTGAGATAAGTAGATAAGCAATGTTCTGATCTCCATTGCAGAAGGGAACGCTGAATTGCAGGAAAGAGACTGGTCTAAATTACACAGCTAGCAAGTAGTAGAGTTGGGGTATGAAATCAGAGTCTGAGTCTCAAGCCCATGCCCAGGGATGACACACTGCACAACCTCTATGACAGGTTACTGAGCAGCTCCTGTGCAGCACTTAGTCATATACTATCCACATAATTTCACTGAACCCTCCCAGCCAAGCTTCCAGAAAACAGAGGGTCAGAGGCCCTTGCTAACCTGGTCAAGGCCCATTGCTACTAAGTAGTAAAAACAGAATATGACTCTGGTATTTATTTTTTAAAAAAAAATCTTTATTGTTGAAAGTATTCCATATGCCCTTTCCCTCCCATTGGGCCCTTTTAGACGACCCCACTTCCCACCTCCCACCTCAGGCCTTCACCACACTATTGTCTATATCCAGGGTTTACGCATGTATGCATACAAGTTCTTTGGTTGGTCTCTTCCCATCCAACCAAACACCCTCCCCTTCCCTATGAGATTCGACAGTCTATTCCCTGCTTCTATGACTCAGGTCTTTCTGATCGCAAACCTATTCGCTCTCTGGTCTACCATGTTTTGGCTTTGTCCATTACTTTCTTGGCAATTTTACATTAGTTGCATGGCTTCAAATATGAAAATATTTTGGGAATAGTCATGAGATGAAAAACGGTACTAGGCATGTCTTCAATAATTATAAATAACACAAAATTACAAAAAAAGCAACAATACAATATCTCCCCAATTATACCAATCTTTTGTCCTCCAGTCCTGATTGTTCTCCTGACCACACTGTTTTACAACTATCACATGTTACAGAAAGCACTTCTTTTCTTGGTATATAATTGTTCCTATATTGTAACTCGTTACACCTTAATAGAAACTAGTTATACACAATTGTAAACTACGTTCAATGATCTGTTGTATTCAACAATTTTTAATAGGACATTACCCAAACAGTGCATACACTCTGTTGAATTAAAATAAAATTTACATAGTAGTCAGGATTTAGTGGCTTTCCTGTCAAGAGTTTACCTACTTTATGGAAATCACTTGCAAAGGTTGCTTCATTTACTATTATTTCAATAGTTTCTTCTTGTTTCATCATTATGTTTTAACCAGCTTCCTTTTAAAGGAAGAGATAATAAAAGACTCTCTTGTTGATGCTGTGGGTTTTTTCATAACATCCTTTTGTCCATGTTTCATGAATCTCGACAGATACAAGCAATGCATTTTAAATAAATGAGAATTAATATTTACTTTTATCAGAAAAGTCTTTTGTGATGTATTTAATATACTGGAACATTTCTGGCCTTTTTCGCTCTCAACTCAGCTTTTAATCCCTCCCCATCTTCACAAATCTTGCCACATCATCCCCTTTACTGCCAATCAAAACCTGCAAAGCCCTGCCTGTCCTTTCCATATCTTCACTGAATCCAGGTTTGCCTCTGAAGGCACTAAGTTTTCAATGTTGGCTATTTTCTCACCATACCATGAACTTCATATTCAAGAGAAATTGGCATTCTTATTGCCCCCATTCGAGCCCCAATCTGGTTACATCTCTTTTTGAAGCCCATGCTATCATGGTTTCCACCTCCTCACTGTTAACGTCTGTTCACTTTTCTATCTTTGAAGACTCTGGCACCAGGCTCACTGGGCTCTTTTCTGGCCCAGAGCCTGCTATTTATCTGTCTAATGGTAATATTTATCCTAATGATCTATCATCACCATGGTTGCCTCATCCCCAGTGCTTTTTTCACTCCCTCTATCCCAGAGTCACAACATGGATTTGCCATCATCTCTAGTGAATGCACTTCCAAATCCACATTCCACTCCAACTATATCCATACAACCCTTTTTACAAAACCCTTGGGTATCAAAGTCCTTTATCCTCTCTACTTTCTTCATTCTTTTCCTACCAAGCTGATAATCTACAGCTTTTATTTTAATGATGCTATCTGATGCCTCTCTGTTTTTTCATTGCACTTGGATGATAGAACCATGACTTAAGTGAAACCGCTGCACATCTGAGACTTCCCCAGAGCAGCAGAGCACGGCTTGAGAGAGTTTCACCACAGGTCAGATTGATTTCATCATAAATTAATGATTACCAAACTCAAAAATGCCAGAAATACCTTCTGTAAACCTGACTCTGTCCCTCTGAAAACCTTCTATGCAACTCACCACAACCATCTCAAAACTTTTCAAGTCTCATAAAATTTCTGATAACCTCCCCCACTATTTCTCTCAATCCCTCATATTCTATAATAATTTCACCTTCTACTTTACCGAGAAAATAGAAGCTCTCAGACAAAAATTCCTTCATCTTCCTGATATTCATACACCAATCACACAAATCAACTTGCATATACATGTGTCCTTTCGTCACCTCTCCTATGGCAATGGAGAAGCTG
The DNA here is from genome assembly GCA_011751065.1 of Lasiurus cinereus. Lineage (NCBI taxonomy): Eukaryota > Metazoa > Chordata > Mammalia > Chiroptera > Vespertilionidae > Lasiurus > Lasiurus cinereus. The sequence continues at coordinate 1,148,099 of JAAGEH010000014.1, read as the reverse complement.
TACTTTGTATACTTAAAGTCATTCCCTCCACCTATGCTGCAGCTTTCCCTCTTCCTGCCTCTGGGAATCATGATCCAGATGATTCCTAGATTGAAGTCAATATTCAGCCTCTTCATTTCACCTGAACCTTCCCATTATCTTTTCAAGCATGTAATATCTGTGTGGCTACTATAAAAAAGATAAGAAATAACATGTTGAGGATGCTCTGAAGATGGGACTTTTGTACTCTGCTCCTGGGGATGTAAATTGGTACAGCCACTATGGACAACACTATGGAGGTTCCTTAAAATTAAAAAAAGAACTACCATATGATCCAGCAATTCAACTCCTGGGTATTTATCCGAAGATGCTAATGAAAACACTAACTTTAAAAGTTATATGCACATTCATGTTCATTGTGGCATTATTTTAAAGCTTTTTATAAAAATATACTGATTTGAGAAAGAGAGAGATAGGGAAACATTGATTTGTTGTCCTACTTATTTATGCATTTATTAGTTCATTCTTGTATTTTCCCTGATCAGGGAGCAAAGTTGCAACCATGAAAACTGAATGACACTCTAAGTAACTGAACCACCAGGCCAGAGTTCACTGCAGCATTATTTACAATAGCCAAAACATGGAAGAAACTTAAGAGTCCACGGATGGCTGAATGGATAATGAAGGTGTATTATAAATATACAATAGAATATTATTCAGCCATAAAAGAAGGAAATCATGACAATGTTGTAAACGAACATAGCTGTACCTGAAGGGCATTCTGCTAAGTGAAATAAGTCAAACAGAAAAAAAGAAATTCCATAATTCCATATGAACTCACTTATTTGTAGACTCTTTAAAAAAAAAGAATTCATAGAATACAGAGAACAGAGGCAGTTGCCTGATTCAGGGTGGAGAGTGGGCAAATTTGGGTGAAGGTGACAAAAAGTACAAACAGTTATAAATAAAGAAGTCATGAGAATGTGATGTGCTGTACAACTTGATTATAGTTACTAATAGTGCATTGCATATCTGAAAGTTGCTAAGAGAGTAGATTTTAAAAGTTCTTATCACAAGAAATAAACATTGATACTAATGTGTGATGTGTTGAATATTAACTAGACTTACTTTGGTGATCATTTCACAATATATACAAATATAGAATCTCTGTGCTGTACACCATAAACTAATATATCAATTATATATCAATTTTTTAAAAAAACATAACTGATCTTATATTCCCTTCCAGATAATACTCTCTCTCCTTCACCACCAAGTTTCTCAAAGGAGTTATCTGTACCCAATGTCTCCATTTTCTCACTGACCACTTATTTTCTGGGCTGTGCCAAATAGCTCGAGATGGTCAATACTGACATTTACATCATCAAATAAATGCTTTTTATTTTTATCTGACCTCCCAGCAACATCCTATACTGCTGAGCTCTGTTGTCCTTTTGAAGCCCTCTCTTTTTATAAACTTCTACCTCACAACTCTGTCTTAGTTGTTATAATTCTCCAGTTGCTCCTTCTTTGTCTCCTGTAGAAGTCCACAAAAGTTTATAATTTGCAGACTCTATTCTAGGCCTTCTCAGTTTCTCACATTTTCTTATTGGGAAAATCATTCATGGTTTCAGATTAAATGACACAAATATTTTTTAAATGCCTATTGTTGCCAGCTCTGGACTAAGCATTGGTCATACATGAGCAACATATATATATATTCAACTCAGACCACTCTTTGAGGCTGCAAATTATTTGATCATCTGTCTTACATTCTCTCACACCCACTTTGTCTCAGTGCTCTTTATTTCTATTAATTGTAACCCGTTCATCCAATTATGTTAGTTGGAAATGTAGGTTAGTTTTGCCTCTTCCTTTCATTCCACAGTCAGTTGATCACTAAATTTTGTACAGTTGCCTTCATAAATGTCACACACATGTACTTCTTTCTCTTCTTAAACACCACCTCCCATGAATTCTAGCCCATGCCATTATTCTCTTTCCTGGGATATTGAAATAGCCTCCTAAATATTTCCTCCACATCTATTTTTTTAAATATATTTAATTGACTTTTCAGAGAGAGAGAGAGAGAGAGAGAGAGAGAGAGAGAGAGAGA
>JAAGEH010000014.1:995815-1145994 GCA_011751065.1 Lasiurus cinereus | reverse complement strand
AAACACTGATGTAAGAGTGAGACATCCATTGGCTGCCTCCTGCATGGCCCCTATTAGGGATGGAGCTGAAAATATGGGCATGTATCCTGACTGGCAACCTTGCAGTGCACAGGATGATGCCCAACCAACCAAGCAGCAGCCAGTGCTCCAAACATCTCTTCTTATCCTACTTCATTCTCTATATTGAGGGATGAGTGTTTGAAAAATGCAAAGATAATGCAATCATGCCACCTACCTGATTAATATTCTTTATTGCTCTTGGGATAAAAAAGAAAGCTCGTCAGTATAGCTATGCAGTTCAGCCTGGTCCTGCCCTACCTCTCCAGCTTCATCTTGTACTACACCTGCATAGTTCCTCCTGCTCCAGTCTCATTGGGGCTCTAGGTCTCATACACACTATAATCTTAATTACCATGGATATTTGCACATGATTTCCTGAATTTGGGACACACTTCCCTCCCTTCTTTGTTCAGTTGACTCATACCCTTCCAATCTCAACACAAGTTGCTCATCTAAAACAGTCTTATTTTCTAATTTATATTTTTATCACAATTGACCCATTACAATTTCTCTTTTATACTTTGTGTGTGTTTGGTTATTAAATTAGTGGCTGTTTCTCCAACTGGACCATGAGGTCAAAAATCATGTATGACCAAAGCCTAGTCCATGGCTGACAACAGTACGCATTTAATAAATATTTATAGAATCACATAAAATATAATTTCAATCATATGACCGATAAATTTGTGCTAAATTAAGTCACTGACACTATGGGGTAAATTTCAAAATACTATGGGACATAAATTTATAAGTTCAAATAATGCAAAGTAAAAAAGAATTATGACAATTTTCTTAGAAGGATTAGAAAGTGAATGCCTAATTAGTTTTTAGGTTCTTTCTAATTTATAATTTCTTTCTCAATGAAATTGAGAAATGACTAATTCTACAAACCAAGGAAAAGCTGTACTTTGTAGAACAAGAGACCATGAAGGTGGAAAATTGCAGCTTCAAATTTGAAATCTTTTACTTATTGCCAAAGCCCTGGAAAAAGAGGTTCTCTTTTACTAGCTCAGAAAATAGAACTATTCAATTACAACTGTATCTTGGAACAGCATCCTCTATGGACCAATATCACAAAGCAGAAACTCCTTTGGCAAAGGAAAACATAGAGCAAATTTCCCCCATAAATTCACCTCCTCACACTGCTACTGGCAGCAGCAGACATAGAAAGAAATTGGCGGGATGATGAAACTTATCACAATTAATTATATAAATTTTTACATTTAAAATTTTACACTCTGATTCCCCTTCTTGATGAAAAGCTTTAAAATATTTTATAAAGTGATTCCTCAAATTTGTACAGTTATAAAATCAAGTACCCAAAGTTGTACCTAAACATAGGTTTCATTAAACTACAGAATATTCAAGTAGTATTTATTGACTTAATAAATATTTACTGAGATTCTAAATGTGATGTACTTGGCACTAGGTCACATTAGTTAGCAAAACCAACATATCATCTTATTTCATTGAGTTTATATGAGAAACAGAAAATAAATATATCTCCCTATATAAAAGCCTAAGTGACTGAATGACCAGTTAGCCAGTTGCTATGATACGCACTGACCACTGGGAGCCAGAGCTCAATGCAGGAACTGCTCCTGGTGATCAGTGCACTCCACAGCCAACCTTCCATGGCTGGCCAGCCTTCTGTGGTCCCTCACCTTAGCCTGCCAACCAGGGACCACACCTGTGCACAAATTCATGCACCTGGATTCTAGTAGATTAAATGATTAGAAAACATAACAAGTGCTTTGGAGAAACAACAGGTAGTACACAAAATAACAGGAAGGCCTTTGAAAGAACAGAAAATTTGCTATGACAATATAATATTTATGCTTAGCTATGTATGTCCATGGATAATTCAGGGAGTGATCAGAAAGTATACAGGGTTGTTACCAGCAGAGATAATGATTAGAAAATTACTTCTGACACTGAATGAAATGTTCATTTTTAGACTATAAGTTCCTTTAAGGCAGAAGTTTTCTTCATAAAAGCAAAGAGTGACCTAGTGCTTGTCAGATGGTTAGCATTCAATAAGACATGGTTGACAGGTAAACTCCTTTCTACTAGTTATAGCATATAAAATTTATCCTGGATATACTCCAGAGGCACTTTGTAAGTTACAGATATTTTTGATCATTCTTTGTACATTATTCATAAACTGAACCTTATTTTGCAATTTTGCAAAATTTAAAATGAAATGAACCATGCAATTAGACATTTTGCCAGTATGTCTTGCCTGGATACTTTGAAACCAATATAGCTAAAGAAAAACAAATTTAAACCAAAATCAGTGTCTGATGTAAGTGTGTTTCTAGAATGCAGCTATCAATGTTGATTTAGTGGAGCTGAGATGAGGCACAACTTTAGGTATTCTATACTTCCCCCATCCCCCGCCATACACACACATGCAAATGTATATTCAGTTTTTTCAGTTGATGCTGATGTGCATTTGATTGAAAATTTTGATTTTAGTTTACTTTTAAAATGTAATTTGTTTCTCCCATTCAAGTACTAACTTGGCCTGAGCTTGACCATCATACCAAGACACAAGATGGCTGCCCCCAAGTGGTCAAAGATACCTGCCCTCATGTGGACACAAGATGGCCACTACAATATGGCCTGCAGGGGAGGGCAGTTGTGGGAAGCTAGGGGTGAACAGGCCAGCAGAGGTGGGCAGTTTGGGGGGACTCAGACCAGCAGGGAAGGGCAGTTGGGGAGGACTAGTCCTGTGGGGAGGGCAGTTGTGGGTGATCAGGCTGGCAGAGAAGGGCAGTTGGGAGAGACCAGGTCAGCAGGGGAGGGCAGTTGGAGGTGACAGACCTGCAGGGGAGAGCAGTTAGGGGGGGCAGGCCTGCAGGGGAGGGAAGTTGGGGCAGGGATAAGGCCTGCAGGGGAGGGCAGTTGGGGGAGGAACCAGGACTCCAGGGGGAGGCAGTTGGGGGGAACCAGGCCAGCAGGAGAGGGCAGTTGGTGGGGACCAGGCCTGCAGAGGTGGATAGTAGGGAGCCAGCAGTTCTGGTTTTTTAGAGGGCTGTCCAACTGCCCATTTAGGCCCAATTCCAGTGGGATCACACCTTAAAGGATGGTCAGACATTCCTCAAGGGGTCCCAGATTGGAGAGGGTGCAGGCTGGGCTGAGGAACTCCCCCCACCCCCCCAATCCTGTGCAAGAACTTCATGCACCAGGCCTCTAGTTTAAAAAATAAAACCTAATGCTTTTCATAATGAAATTATGCTCTGTGGTTATTTTTCTTATATAAACATGACTTTAAATAATGAAGCTGAATGGAGGCACATTTCAGGGGATTAATATGAATATTTTTTAAAACCAAATTTAAAACGCATTCACTGATGTGTTTGAAGTTATTTTTGTAAAAGGAAGTGAAATTTTTTTGAATGAAGTAAAATTGATACCAAAAGAGGGAGAAATAAGGGTATATTTATATTAAAGATGAAAAGAAAATATGTATTCAGTGCTTTATACATACACACAAGGCTTCCAAAACAAATTACAAGGAAAAAAATTGTTTGGTGAAGCAACTCAGACTGGAAAATAAAACATTATTTAAATTTCTCCCTTACATCTGAACAATGTAAATGTGTATAACATATTAGGAGAAACTGGTTCAAAACACAAGTGCTACTTGTTCTAGGTTTTTTGTTTTTGGAAGACAAATTCATCAGAAATATTTATAACTTCCACATCTTGAATCTCCTGTTATAAGCAGAAGACAGTCTTTGCAGGTCCCAGACAAGGAGTCTAGAGCTACTTTTACATGTGATTGAGAAACAGAAGCACAGGACTCTTATGCTGGGAAGGTCATTCCCATCCTATGGACATATACATGCAAGGGGATGCACGATCTTCAGGGAGTCGGGAAGGGCCACCAGCCAAGCTGAGCAGCCGCATCACCCCCTGAGACAGGGAGATGCTGGCTACTGTATCCAGGACCCCTTCCCATCCAAAATGGCAAGAGGAAAGAGTACTCCAAAGGAAGGCTACATTTTTATCAGCACGATTCTTGACTATTAGTTGCGTATTTCTTGACTCAGTGCCTATTTGCTGTAGATTTTCTAAGAACTTATTTTACACAGAGAAAGTCAAACAGAGAAGCTCCATGGTAAAAATAGAGCCATTATATCAAGGAAACAGAAGTGAAATCGGAAGGCCGTGAAAAGTATGATCTGTGTTCATTCCACCCATGAATATGTGGACTTTTGAACCAGCAGTGGAACCATATGCTGAACTTGAGTTCCTTCTTATGGCAACATGGCCAGCTGCACCCTTCACCTTGAAAGGAGCCAATTTGTTTCAACAGCCAGCATCCTTCGTTTGTATTGAAGACCTCATTGAGGTTTGAACTCTTGGATTTGCTGCTTGGCTTAGAAGCACTTCTTGGAATGTGCTTACCTCAGTCTCTCACTGCAGGACCTGATGAATATTTTCTGAACTAGTCCTCATACCATGTTAGACAGTCAATTGGAAAAGTTTCTTTTATTACAACTTGTGGTTTGTGCCTTTTTAAGCACCGGTTTTCTTTGTTCTTCCTGAGCACAATTTGAGTTGCTACCTGAATCGATGCCTCCTTATTACAATCCTTTGCTCAAATAAATGCTTTTTATTCATTATTGCCTAAATCTTTTGTTGCCATTGTTGTCACCACCATATCTTGAAAATAAGTGATAAGACTTTTTATATCCTTACTTTTCATTTTAGAGGCAGAAAAAGACTAGAAGACTCATTTTATTTAATGTAAAAAACAAAAATTCAAGCTCCTTCAACATCTCATAAAACCTACTATAGACCCTTGTGTCACTAACATGCTTGTGAATCTCCTTTTTGACTTATACATTTCATACATGCCAAGTTAGGTCATCCACAGATCAAGAAGCCTCAATACTTTGAAACTGCCAAATTTCTTAATTCTCTTTATGGCCCTTCCACAGATTTCTAGGGTCCCCCCTGCTCTTCTCCCTGGACTGGATGGTGATCATACATACACCACAAATAAACACACAAACCTCCATTTGTAAATGTTGTTTCTGCCAGCATTACCTTGGAAATGCACATGTACATTATGAATTTCAATGTTTCTTACAGGTCTGAACTGAGGTGAATATGAATACCTATGCTTGTGGATAAATTAATTAGATAAACAATTGGACCTGAGGCCCTCCCTCAACACTTCACTCCCCACCCCACCACACACACACACACACAAAAAAAATACTCTCTCATCTTTTCTAGCAGACAGGTTAATAACTTGGCCTCAATTGACTTCCTAATTTTCTGAAAATAATTTTTCAAGTAGTAGATAGATTGTATCTGGACAGTCCAGTCTTTGGTTTAGCTTCTGATCCAAATTATATGTAGTCTGGAGCATCTCAGACATCATTTCTTCTTCTCATCAGAACTGTTGGCTTCCTATTTGGAGTAAATTCCATCTACTTTTTAAAACCATGTAATCTTGTGTCTAATATAATTTGCTTGTTTAAAGAGGTATATATATTTTTTCTGGCATTCCATTTTTATAGTTTCTTGGTAGATCTCTGTTTTTTAGGGGTAACTGTCATTTTGTTAAAGATCATCCTGGAAATAGTTTTAGTTTCCTTCATCTACCTCAGTTTAAAGTTTGATCTGAAGTATTATTTACTCTTTTTGCCTCCAAGTGAGTAATCTGAACTACTTTTGCATAAAAAAGAATAAAATCAAGTGGAGCATGTTATTTTATTTAGAAAGACAACTGAATAAAGTAGACATAATTCAGAGATTTCAATGGAAATGGGGACAATTACTGTGGAATAATGTGTTTCAGTTTATTGTACACGCCCCCATGTAGCACCAATCAAAGCTCTCCTGAAGCAATTAGATGTAGAATACAGTGAACTGCAATTTCATCATCAAGTCCAATTGTTCCACAATCGGAACAATTGGGAATCCTGATTTCATTTTTAAGCCCTTCTGACAAAGCAAAAAGCAGTGGACATAAGTCATGCTAAGTGTTGTCTTGTGACATTTAAAAAAAAAGTTGCAACATGTTTTTATATTTCACTTTGTTTTGGAAGAGACAATATGCTCTTAACCAAGAACAAAACAAAACAATGTACTTGTAAATCAGCACCTGAGTTAATTTCATTTTTGGCACAGAAATAAATGCATGTGAAAAACAACCTTGTTTTATGTACATCAAAGCTGTAACATTAGGAGAATAGGAGCAGGAATTAGTCCCTTGATAAAACCCTGTCAAGTAATCATACTGGTTGAGAATTTATAAGACTGATTTATCTAATTTCAAATATTTGTGATTATATCTATCTATCTATCTATCATCATCATCTATCTATCTAAAATAGGACATACATGGTTTATTACATTTGCTCACCTTCTATAAAGTGCTATGAAAAAGTAAAGCTTTTTTGTATTGGATCTTAAGACAATCTCTTTATAGTTAACCTTGTCTACTCAGACCAGGGCAACCTTCTGTATTGGTAGACCTATGCTATTATTATTAAAGAACATAAATAGTTATATTAATTACATTGAAAGAAAATAAAGTAAATTATAATAATTAGGTTAACATTTTCACTATGATTTATAATAAATGTTTAGAAATAGGTAAGATCACAACCAGGGTTCTTCAAGTCCCATAGTCAAAATCTTGCTAGACAGGCAGGCAGATGAATAGTGTAACTCACCTATGAGTTTTGATTATACATTTCAAACTTGAGGATTTTACATTTATTTTATGAAAGCATATAAAATTAGTTTATAGAAAGATTTAATTTACCATATTTTTAAAGTTTCTTTTTCTTTTTTTACCTGGCTTAGTGACAAAAGAAAAATAGCTTAAAAGGTCTTCATCTAAGCTTCCCATCTGTAAAATAGGGAACATGATATAACAAAGTATCTCTTGGAAGAAAAGTAAAAATGGACTGTGCTTAGGTTGGCACAGTTACTTTGAAAAAGGCTGATGATGGCAAGATATGATGGTCTTAGTCAAGACTGAGTGAAATTTATTTTTCTAGTGTCAGAAATTAGCATGAAGCTTTCTAGAATGTTCTCAGTGATAAAGTTAGATAGGACAAGGGTCTCAGGCTCTGGGCAATTTTAAATGTTATTACTAAATTTTATTCTTGCTAAATGTTAAGATGCAGTAGAGTATTTTGCAGATACAGCTGTAAACAGGATTAACTTGACAGAAACTCAATAGGGAGTAAGTGCAATAGCCAACTGCAAAGGAGAAAGTAACATGTAATTGACCATATTTCTAAAAAAATTGATTTATCAAAACTGATACAAAAATGAAATAAATTCTGCATTCTGTTTCTGAAATTTTATGAAGTCTCTTCTCACTGTATGAATGTATTCCTTTTTGTATTTTTATGGAATGCTTTCGGGTCTCAGGAAGGAAAGAAGATAACTCACTCTCCTGAAAGAGAAGTAGACATTTGAATAGGAAGGCAAGTATATAAAGAAAAGACACTGCTTTGGGACACACTTTTCATCTAATAAGAAAATATCTCTTGATCCCTTTCAAATAAGAAAGTAGAAAAAAATCAATTTTATTTATGGAGAAGCAGACTTATTTTTAATCTCTGCTCTCATCTACTTACGTGAAGCAAAATCAATGTATTACAGTTATGCAGAGATTAGGAAACAACATTGCATAAAGACTAGGTCAGCACAACATACTCAGTGGTTGAGCATAAACCTATGAGCCAGGAGTTCATGGTTCAATTCCCTGTCAGGATACATGCTTGAGTGCTTGATCCCCAGGAGGCACTAATTAATGATTCTCTCATCACTGATATTTCCCTCTCTCTTCATTTCTCTTTCTTCCTCTCTCTCTCTTTCTTCCTGTCCCTTGCTCTCTGAAATCAATAAAAAGATATGCTTTTTAAAAAGACTAGGTCAAATAATTTGTTTTTAAAAATTGTTTTACTAAGTATAACTATGGTTCTAAAAAAGTTAATAAGAGCCAGTGGCAGTGAGGCTAATCATAAGACATTTTAGAAAATATGTTGAACCAGAGGCCCAGTGCACAGATTCATGCAATGGTGTGGTCCCTTGGCCTGGCCTGTGGGGAACAGGTGGAAACTGACTCTCCAACATCTCCCAAGGAGTCCCAGATTGAGAGAGGGCTCAGGCCAAGGGACCCCACTGCTGCATGATCAGGGCTTGGGAGAGACCACCAGAGGGCTCCAGGGCATGTCTGGCACATCTAGCCCAGTCCCAATTGGCTGGATCCCAGCAGCTAGCTAACCTACTGGTCAGAGTGTCTGCCCTCTGGTGGTCAGTGCGCATCATAGAGTCTAGTCAAATGATCAAACAAATGGTCTGACACTTGACATATTAGGCTTTTATTATATAGGATTATATGGGGTAGTATGGTTCTGGGATATAATAACATCCTATTAATTTAACTGTACTAATTCTTAAGTTTATTTTTACATAGTGATTGGCAAGAACAGCATCAGCAATGTTATGTCCACCAAATAGTATTCATTTGTCTAATTTCCATAAGTGCAATTACTCAATCCATGAAAAGAAAATAACCAATTTTTGCTTGCAATTTCATTGCTATACGTACAATAAAATTTGGTTGGTATGACAATGTGTCTGTGAAAGTTGACAAATTGGTAACTTCAGTGTAAAAGCTACTTTATTTTTTATCTGTAAAAAATTACTGGATCGTTAAATTAAATTCCTCTAGGCTGCATCAGACATACAAAAAAACAGGTGTCTAAGTTCCCACTTTTGCATTTGAATTGCTGGTTTCTTAATGTGGAATCACAAAGCTGCATTCATATATTATTTCTCCTAATAATTACAACTAACAATTACTATGATGATAAAAAATTATTTAATGGCCCACCAATTAAAAGGTTGCTTTTGGCTTTTAACCTAAGGGATTGGCTCCATATGTTGAACTGACATTTTACTGGATGATATTGTACTAAATAGGTAAAACAACTTAAGACTGCACAAAAGACTCCATTAAGTAATTTTTTCCTTTCCTCTAGAAATGTAGTTGATAATTATCAGTATGCATAAGAATAATCAATGAATCAATTATTTCAAATATCAATCCAATAAGTATGTTTTTCATCTTCAAATTAATTTCAAACACTATTTAAAGCTATATTTAATTTGCACTTTAACATTTAGTAAGTACAAATAAAAATCTAAGAGACCAAATTCTGCTTTCTATATTTTTTAAACTTGTTGAAATATCTTTTTACTGTTAGGAATTTATTTCTTTTTGCATTTAAATACACTAAATGGAGATATTTCAGATACTGATGAATCTTTTGGGCAATATATTTAGTCAAAACTCAAGTTTTTCTATATATAAAATGGAAACTATATTATACTCTGAGTGGTGAGATTATTATGATCTCTGAATGGATAATAACCTGGCCACACAGTGTGTGTGTGTGTGTGTGTGTGTGTGTGTGTGTGTGTGTATTTTTATACACACACACATATACTAATAAAAGAGAGACATGTAAATTGACCATCACTCTGCTACACCACCAGCCAATCAGGAGCAAGTATGCAAATTAGCCCAACGAAGATAGAGGCCACATGGAGCTGGAGGAAATTGGAGGCTTGGGTTGCCCCTGGAGATGGAAGAAGCCAAGCTTCCCACCTGCCCTGGCCTCTGCTCAAGGCCACAAAGTTTCAATTATAGGAGACAAATAAATCAAAAATACCTGCTTCCAGCTGGCCATGGCCTCCACTCAAGGAGGCACTGAAAAAAAAAGAAAGAAAAGAAAAATAAGAGGGGCTGGGAGCCTGGATTGCTGAGGGGTGTAGCCAGCCTGAAAACAGCCCTCAGCTTCTCACCCAGGTTGGCCAGGAACCCCAGTGGGTACCTCCAGCCTGAAGGAGTTGTGGCCAGCCTGAAAATGGCCCTGATTCCCTCACTCTGGCTGGCCAGGCACCCCCAGCAGGGACCCTCACCCCTGGCCTGCAAACTACTACAAGTCCCTTGTACAAACTTCCCCACACCCCAATGGAATCCCCACCTTGATCTAGGACACCCTTCAGGGCAAACCAACTGGCCCCCACCCAGGCAAGAGGCCTCTATCTATAATAACAAAAGGATAATATGTTAATTAGACTGGGAGACCTTCCAGGAGACCTTCCTGATGTTCTTCTGGACAAAGCCAAAGTGGTGGGGCTGAGGTAGAGGTGGGAGCAAGCAGGCCATCTCTGGGTGATCAGGCAGGTGGCAGGCAGGGCCACTGGGGGTAAGCAGACCAGTAGAGGGGCCAGCTGGGGGCAAGCAGGCCATCAGTGGGGGTAAGTTGGAGGTGATCAGAACCATGGCGGGGACAGTTTGGAATGAGCAGGCCAGCAGGGGTCAGTTGGGTGTGAGCAGATCAGTGGGCAGGGAAGGTGGGGGAGAGCAGGCCAGCAGGGGGGCCAGTTGGGAGTGAGCAGGCTGGCAGAGGAGGCAGTTGGGGAGAGCAGAACAGAAGCAGGGAGCAGTTGGGAGCAAGCAGGCCTGCAGGCAGAGGGGTTAGGGGCAATCAGGCAGGCAGGTAGGCAGGTGAGCAGTTAGGAGCCAGCAGTCCCAGATTGAAAAAGGCATGTCTAATTGCTGGTTTAGGCTTGATCCCTGTAAACTTGCAGTAGGACATCCTTCGAGGCATCCCAGATTGGAGAGGTTGCAGGCTGGGCTGAGGAACAGACTCCCCCACCCCCCATGCACAAATTTCATACACCAGGCCTTGAATATATATCTTATCTAATAAAGAGAGAATATGCTAATTGACCATCATTCCATCACAAAGATGGCTGAACCCATAGCTGAGGCCAAGTTCTCATAAGGAGCCTTAATAAGCAATCATCAGGGACCCGAGGCTTTGCCCTCCTCTGCCCCCATGGGGCTTAACAGGCGACCTTAGGCCATAACCCCCATCTGGTAGGGCTTGACAAGGGACCTCAGGCTGTGCCCTGCACACAACAGAGCTTGACAGGGGACCTCAGGCCACGCCTCCCACCCTGGTGTCAGACTGGGGTTCCTGAGACCATGACCTCCACCCCAGTGCCAGGCCAGGGGACCTGAGGCCGTGCCCCCCTGTCCAGATGGGCTTGATGGGGGATGTCAAAGTGCGCTTCCCATCCTAGTGCTCAACTAGGGGACCTCTGGCTGTTCCCCTCACCCCAGTGCCAGGCTGGGGACCTCAGGTCATGCTCCCCCACCAGCTGGGGCTTGTCAGGGAACTTCAGACCATGCCCCCATCCCGGGACCAGGCTGGTGGATCTCAGACCACGACCCCTGCCCAGCAGGGCTTGACAGAGGGCCTCAGGCCATGCCTTTGGCCTCAGCACCTGGCCAGGAGACCTGAGGTTGTGCCCTTCTGCCTGGCAGGGCTTGACAGGGGACTTCAAGGTGCATCCCCAGTGCTGGGTCGGGGTAACTCAGGCAGTATCCCCCACACCTGCACCAGGCCTGGGGACCTCAGACCACACTCCCTATCCAGTGCCAGGCCAGGGGACCTGAGGCCATACTTCCCCACCCCCCTGTCCCTGTAGGGCTTGTCGGGGGACCTCAAGGTGTGCTTTCCATCCTGGTGTTAGGCTAGGGGACCTCAGGCTGCTCCCCCTACCCCAGCTCCAGGACAGGGAAACCTTAGGCCGCACCCTCCATCAGGTGGGGCTTGACAGGGGACTTCGGGCCACACCTACCACCCTGGAACCAGGCTAGGGCACTTTAGGTCACACCCTCCTGCCCCAGCACTGGGCCAGGGGACCTGGGGCTGGTCTCCCCTGCCTGGCAAGGCTTGACAGGGGACTTTAGGCCATGTTCCCCACCCAGCGGGGCTTGTTGAGAGATCTTAAGTACATCCCAGTGCTGGGTCCAGGGAACTCATGCCACACCCCCTGCCCAGCAGGGCTTGACGGGGACCTGAGGCTGCACCACCCCACCTGGTGGGGCTGACAGTGGACCTCAGGCCATTCCCCCCAACCAGCAGGGCTTAACAGGGGATCTCAGGTTATGTTTCCTATCTGGTGGGGCTCAACAGAGGACCTCAAGGCATGCCCCCAACCCTGATCTGGGTGGGGAGATGCCAGGCCATGCTCCCTGTCCTGGTGCTGGGCCAGCGGACCTGAGGCTATGCCCCCTGCCTGGTGGGGCTTGACAAGGGTGGAACTGGCCAGGTCTGGATCTAGCCCAATGGGGTTGCGGGCTATCTGGGTCTGGGTCTCATGCGATTTTGAGGTGCATGTGGGTGGGTGGGGACATGACTCTGGATCTCATGGTATGACCCAGATTCTGACAGGAGGAAGGTTTTCATATACATTTTACTAATTTTCTTTCATATCTGACACTTCTATTATAAAGAAAGAGAAAATAGCAACATTAAATTATTTCCTCTAATTAATCCCCTTTTAATGTGCATAAATTTTGTGCACCGCACACGCACCCTGCAGGCCCGGTCACCCCCAACTTCCCTCGTCTGCTATCCTTGTCACCCCTAACTTCCCTTCCCTGCAGGCTTGATAGCCCCAACTGCCCTCCCCTGCAGGCCTGGTCCTTCCCACTGCCCTCCCCTGCAAGCCTGGTCCCTGCCAACTGCCCTCCATTGCTGGCCATCTTGTGGTGGCCATCTTGTATCTACATGGGGGCAGGATCTTTTGACCACATGGGGGCACTCATCTTGTGTGTTGGAGTGATGGTCAGTCAGCATATTACTCTTTTATTAGATAGGATAGAAGGCTGCTGCACAGGTGGGGCCAGCTGGTTTGCCCTGAAGGGTTGGTGTTCTTATTGGGCCTGGGTGGTCTGGTGGGGGCCTGTGGTGGTTTGCAGGCTGGCCACACCCCCCAGCGACCCAAGCAGAGGCCCTGGTATCTGGGATTTATTTATCTTCTACAATTGAAACTTTGTAGCCTGGAGTGGATCCAAGCCTTCTGCTCACATAGCCATTGAAATTTTGTTGCCTTAAGTGGAGGCCTGGGCCAGCCAGAGTGTGTGGAAGCTTGGCTTCCTCCATCGCCAGGGGCAATCTAAGTCTCCCTCCTGCTCTCTCTGTGGCTGTAGCTATTTTGGTTGGGTTAATTTGCATACTCACTCTGATTGGCTGGTGGGTTTGTGACTTGTGGGTTTGGCAGAGGTACAGTTAATTTGCATATTACTCTTTTTTATTAGGAAGGATAATTAGATTCAGTACATAATAATAAAAAAGTATACAACAAATTTAGATTTAAATATGGATATGAATTAAATTTATTGATATTAAATAACAAAACTTATACATCTAATAAAGTCTCTGTTACTATCTTTCATCAGCCTTTCCTCTGCAGAATAGAGATTTTTTTTAAAATATATTTTATTGATTTTTTTACAGAGAGGAAGGGAGAGGGATAGAAAGTCAGAAACATCGATGAGAGAGAGACATCGATCAGCTGCTTCCTGCACACCTCCTACTGGAGTTGTGCCTGCAACCAAGGTACATGCCCCCGACCGGAATCGAACCTGGGACCTTTCAGTCTGCAGGCCGACGCTCTATCCACTGAGCCAAACCGGTCTCGGCCAGAATAGGGATTTTGTCCATTTCACACAGTGCTGTGTTATGGATTAAATGAGTTATTAACACATCACGTGTTCAGAACAGTGCCTGAATCATAGTATGTATTCAACAAATGTTGGTTTTTATTGTTCACTTTTCCCATTGTGTGTTTTACCAAATGAGCCAATACAAAGACTACATGTTGGATATTAAATGTGAATAAATGTTACCAAATTATTTAGTTAATTCCACTACATAAAGAAAGTATAATCTTGTATTAGGTTAAGTGTATTTCTCTAACTCAATTCTTGAAGGTGGTTCTCTTTACTTACTACACCAAATAGATAATGTATTAAAACGTAAATTTACATGATAAATGGTTTATACAGAGTAATAAAAAGACACTTCCTCATATCTCCTTACCACCATTTTTCCTATATTACGAGCTCTTATTGGTGCTTGGGAAACACTAGAATCCCCACAGCTGGGTTAATTATCGATCTAAGGGCTCTTCCAACACCCTTTGGGTAGTCCTACTCTAGACCTAGTCATTTATTTGTTTTCTTCACTGGATTTTGAGAATAACTGTGTCTCCTCCACCCCCAATACGCTTTACGTATTGCATAGTATAGTGCTTGGAACATAGCTGACTTTAATAGAGAGTAGTTACATGAATAAATGCAGATACTTTCTAAACTGGGAAATTACTGTTATTCAAATATTTCTGAATCCTTCATGATTTACTTACCCCTATTTTGTTCCTTGATAATAGAGAGCTCTGGAGACTCAAACTATAATTCAACAATGTGCAACCCTGGATACCACACAATTCATTCAATGGGCAGTAAGATAACTAGAATGGTGAATTACTAGAGAACTTGTGCTAGGCTAAAAATTGTCATGTTATGTCATGTAACTGTCAAATATTTATATGAACAAAACATTCCCTATGAAGTGGCATAGAAGACTTGAAACATTTAGAACTCTGGATTGCTGCTATGCCACTCACCTAATCTTTTGGGACCTTAGTTTCTCCATCTGTGTAATGAGAACAGAAAAACCTATTTTCAGAGTTACCATAAAGTTTTGAGATACATTCTAAACATTTTAACATAGAATAAGCAAGCATTAAAAATACTATTGCTATATATTACTTATTGGGTTTTCAGCTATAAATTTGTTTAATTATTGAGCTTTTTAAAACATATTTTTATTGGTTTCAGAGAGGAAGGAAGAGGAAGAGAGAGATAGAAACATCAATAATGAGAGAAAATCATTGATTGGCTGTCTCCTGCACACCCTACACTGGGAAGTGAGCTTAATATTCAGGCATATAACCTGATTGGGAATTGAACCATGACCTCCTGGTTCATAAGTCAAAGGTCAACCACTGAGCCATGTCGTCTGGGCAATTATTGAGTTTTGAGACATAGACATAAATTTATCTGAGAACTCTGCTTATCTTTTGAATTAGAAGATTGTTATATGGAAATAGCTCTGAAATCTTCAGGAGTCTTTAACAATTCCACCCCGACTGAACGTTCTACTAATTTCCAGGTAAAATTTTTATTCTGAGGTGAAAATAAACTGACAGATTTCAACTCAATCAATCCTACCTGTTCCCTTTCCATAAACATAACATTCCTACCAAAACAAGGACAAATCAATCTTTGCCATCTGTGTCACTTTTGAGTGGAGAGAAATAATGTTCCTCAATTTTAACTATACACAGGAGCCTCTACTATTTGGGAATACACAACTCTGCTCATTGGTCCTCAGATAATAAATTAGAATACTTAAAAGCCAATGTGTTCTAAACACTATATAGATAGTCGAATTAAACAACTATTGAGAATTCAGCATCTTTCTGAGGAGCTCACAATTTAATTTATATCTAAGTTAAAGCGACACACATGACACAGTTTGATAAAAAGCAGCGTGAACATGATCTAATGATTTACTCCCTTAAAAAAAGATCTCTCCATACGAGTGGCATTTTTAGCTCAATTACTACTATTGTGAATAATCATGTTTTGATATTATTTACAAAATATACAATTAAAGTTAATGTGCTACGTTAAGCTGCACAGAGAATGTAATCTTTCTTCATGATGTGATGTTTGAAGCACTAAATCTCCCCCTTTGCATTCTCCAATTCGGTCTGTTTCCATAACAACCACTAGGATATATTTTTAATGATTTTACTTTTTTTTTAAAAAAAATAAATCAAAGCTCTTGAAGGCAAAATGTCTTTTATTTATTTTACCTCATTTATTTTATAGTTATTCTAATAAAAATTTAGATTTTATTCACTATTGCCTTTGGCAGTACTTAGTAAAGGCTTTGTAATAGCTATTAAAATAATAGCTGATAAATGATCAAATAAGAAAGAATTAAAAGAAAGAAAACAATGAGTTTTAAAAGAATCCTGCAAATTCTATCTATCCTAATATAACTTATTTTTCAGAGTGAATGAAATCCATTATACAATAAACAACTGGCCATCTTGATCAGAAACTAAAAGAAATAAGGGTGAGATAGTTGAAAATAAGTCAATAGGTTTAATGAAAAAGTTAATATACTCAAACTCTGTTTTCTGTTTATTTTATATTTGCTTTCTAAGAGAGGTTATATTTTGGGGGCAATACCAACCCATTTGCTATAGGCAGATAAATGATTTCCTTTAGCCTGGTAAGACCAACAGTAGACAATGAAAATAATTGTGCTGCCTGTGGATTCCTCTAGTATTTTTATGGTTTCTCATCTTATGTTTAAGTCCTGTATCCATTTGGAGTTTATTTTTGTATATGATGTAAGTTGGTGGTCTAGTTTCAGGTTTTTGCATGTATCTGTCCAATTTTCCCAACACCATTTATTGAAGAGGCTGTCTTGACTCCATTGTATGTTCATGCCTCCTTTGTCAAATACAGTAATACCTCAAGATACGAGTGCCCTAACATACGAGATTTTTGAGATACAAGCCATCGAGCAAGCGATTTTTGCTTTGAAATACGAGCAACATTTGAGATAGGAGTAATCGTGCAGATCGGCCGGCTGCACAAGACTCACCAGTTTACTGCGACTCAAGCATCTCATAGTTTCCCACGCCTCAAGGTTACGGAACGAATTAAACTCGTATCTCGAGGTACCACTGTATTAATTGAGCATAGTGGTTTGGGTGGATATCTGGATGCTCTATTCTATTCCATTAGTCGAAAGAACTTCTTCACTGATACTGCTCCAAGGGCAATTAAAGCTAAAGAGAAAATAAACAAATGGGACTACATCAAAATAAAAAGCTTTTGCACAGCAAAGAAACCATCAACAAAACAACAAGAAAGCCCACTGTATCGGAGAACATATTTGCAAATGTTAGCACTGATAAAGGTTTAATCTCCAACATCTACAGGCAACTTATAGAACTTAATAAAAGGAAGATACATGATCTAATAAAAAAATGGGCAATGGACTTAAATAGAACCTTTTCGAAAGACGACAGAAGGAAGGCCAAGAGACACATGGAAACATGCTAAAAATCGCTAATTATCAGAGAAATACAAATCAAAACGACAATGCGATACCATATTACACCTGTCAGAATGGCAATCATCAACAAATCAACAAACGACAAGTGTTGGCGAGGATGTGGAGAAAGAGGAACCCTTGTGCACTGCTGGTGGAAATGCAAACTGGTGCAGCCACTGGGGGGAACAATATGGAGTTTCCCCAAAAAACTAAAAATGGATCTCCCATTTGACCCAGCAATCCCACTCTTAGGAATATATCCTAAGAAATTAGAAACACCAATCAGAAAGAATTTATGCACCCCTATGTTTATAACAGCACAATTTACAATAGCTATAATTTGGAAACAGCCTAGGTGCACATCAGGAGATGAGTGGATCAGAAAACTATGGTACATCTACACAATGGAATTCTATGCTGCGATAAAAAAGAAGGAATTCTTACCATTTGCAGCAACCTGGAAGGAACTGGAGAGCATTATGCTAAGTGAAATAAGCCAGTCAATGAAGGAGAAACACCACATGATCTCACTCATTTGTGGATAATAAAGAACATTATCAACTGATGAACAAATAGACACAGAGGCAGTAAAGCATCAAAGAGACTGTCAAATTACAGCAGGAAGGTTAGGGAGAGGTGGGGTAAATAAGAGATCAACCAAAGGATTTGTATGCATGCATATAAGCATAACCAATGAACACAAGACACTGGAGCGTTAGGGTATGCCTGGGAGTGGGGACCAATGGGAAGATATGTATACATGTAATACTTCAATAAAAAATTTTAAAAAATAAAATAAAAATAATTAAAAAAAGAAAATAATTGGAGATTGAGGAAAATGACTCCATTTATAAATTGGTAAATGAAATCTCTTAATAAGGATAAATCTATATTTTATTGTCTTATACATTAAGAAAATTATCTTCAATATTTTTAATTCTGATCAAAGGCAAAATTTTATTATAACAGAATGCACTTTTTGAAATCATAATCTTGGTTTCTAAAACTTTAATTCTGTATTTTGATGATAGAAATCATCTGAGAATTGTTTGATTTTTAAGATGAGTTCTTTCATATTTTAAGGCATCTGGCATTTCTAATAAGAAGAGGATAGTTAATATATGAGATATTGTACTTAATAGACTTTGCAAACAAAAAACAATATCATTTTTGTTCAGTAAATGCTTTCTGCTCAAACTATTTATCCATTCCACAAAGTGTATTAAGTTCTCCTTAGGTTCCAAACACCAGAGATATGGAGGTAAATAATTCAGATCTTCCATTTTTCATCTATCTCCTAATGCAAAATAAAAAGGAAATAAACCATTCATAACTCTATAAATATTTTCAAATAAAGAAATTATTAAGAAATTACATTTACCAATTGATATTTACTGGAGTCTATGAAAAAAAGGTAAGTCTCTAGAAAAAAGGAAAACCAGAATTGGCACAGAATGTGAATGAATGCAATATTAGGAACAAATCTAGTCAAGGTTGTTATGGTAGATATGCCAAGTTTGAATGAAGAAACTGGCTATAAAAAGATGTAGGGAAAGAAACTTTTAGGCATATAATATAGATCCATTAATAATACATATATAGTTCTCATACCCAAGCCCTTAATTTATATAATAAACATCATGTCCATATTACTAACTTATGAAGCAGATTACTTTCGCCCTTAGTCTTATTTATCAACATCTGTGCATAAAGATAGTTGGGTTGGATCAAATTTTATAGTTATTTATCAAAAGGAATAATTCTCTACTTCAATTTGGTATATCAAATTCAATATACCATACTCTAATAAATTCAAGGCAAATACCTTAGAACATTTTGACAATTTTTTAATACAAATACTCAACCTACTGAACTTGGATATGGCTATTTCCAAAAGCAAAGAATACCCACTGACTGGTTTCTGCAAGTTTTGGCAAGGAATGAGAAAAAAGTTGTTAAACATATCTGTCTTTAGCAAAAAATCTGACTGACTTACTTTCCTTTAGGTTTTCATCAAATTTTGCTCTTCTAAATGTTAAGATCTCTTATAATCAAAGTTACACAAATTTTATGCATTTATTCATTTATCTTCTGAATAAAGGCTGGGGATATCAGTGTTCACTAAATCATAAAGAATGAAATTCTAAAATGTCTCAAGTTTAAGGACTGATTACTACAGAA
The DNA here is from genome assembly GCA_011751065.1 of Lasiurus cinereus. Classification (NCBI taxonomy): domain Eukaryota; kingdom Metazoa; phylum Chordata; class Mammalia; order Chiroptera; family Vespertilionidae; genus Lasiurus; species Lasiurus cinereus. The sequence continues at coordinate 1,126,696 of JAAGEH010000014.1, read as the reverse complement.
ATGTATTGCAGGAATGTATTACAGAAATGTATTACAGAAATGTCTGAGTGGGCTGCTTAGATATAAATCAAAAGAAATAACAGTACAGCTTGTGAGCAATGAGAACAACAAAGAGCTGATAAAGCAATGATTCTTCAGTTAAAACATACAATCTATCACATGTCAAAACTAAGTAAAAATAAAGCTCATTGTTTTGATTTTTCATAAGCTTCATAAATATGAAACTTTAACTTTTGACACAACTCTTTCTATGTTTAAAACAAAAGATTATGGCACAATTAAACATGAACTTTTTTTTGGCTACTTGTTTACTTACACTTAATTATATTGTATAAAGAGGTACTTTGTCCAGTAGCTTCACGTTTGATTTTTTAATGTGTATTATCACAAGTTACATCTTATGGTTAGAGAGAGTTTATAGTAAATTGAAAAAATCTTGGAATTTAAAATCAGATAGGAATAAGGCTCACTAATTCACCCTTAAATCAGAGAAGACTGTTACTTGTTACTTGGGAGAGTTAGTTAACTTTTGACTTACAGTATTTTTCACTTGTAGTAAGATCAGTATCACTTCCCATATGGGTATCGTATATAGATAACCTAGAAATCAGAAGACTTGAATCTGTATGATTTGGAATGAATTACCTAAACTATCAGAGGTGGGAAATATCTGGCCCTCAGGCTGTATATGCGTATAAAATTGCTTGGTCTTCCCCTGCCAAGGCATTAGGGGTGAGTTAATTAAATATTTGACCAAATATAGTAGGCTAATTTTTAAGTAGATAATTTTGTATGGCCCTAGAATGATATTATGAATATCCAAATAGCTGTTGGCAGAAGCAAACATTCCCCACCTCTGACCCAAACTCTTAACAACATCTCTATTTCATTACCATTTAAATTTAATTGAATTTTAACTAAATTTGTATTGTATAACATCGCAGCACGGTTGTGAGCTATAACAAAACAATGGACATAAAGATTGCTTTGAGAATGATAAAGCTTTATACATATCTATCTTATTACAAATCACTTTTCATTTGAGTTTTATTCATATGCATCACATACTTCTTGAAAGCTGTCTTATCCAATCTTTCCTCTGAAGTCTTGCAGAGCAGCAAGTACCTCAACCTAGACCATGTACAGAGAAGGATGGAAACATAAATACAAGTTTGGAAATGGCAAATCACCTCAACAAACACTCACAGTGACACAACTTAGTCTATTTATAACCTCAAAGAATCACTATTGATTATAAGAAAGCAATTTTCTCTGGAGTTGTTGCTGACTACCTAAAATGACATTTTTGATTCCCCTATTCTGACTCCCTTAGATTTTTTTCAGCTCTATTCCTCAGAAAATCTTTCACCTTTCTATTTCTGACTCTCATAATCTCCTTTGCTCTCATTTTAAGTTTAATATTAAAACTCTGATTTAATTTAGGAAATTGCTTAAGGGTATAGTGGTATAAGGTGATTTGTTCTGGTTCTTAACATGTCAACTTGTGTTACAATATATTGAAAAGAGATGTTTGTTCCCTTACTTGTCATCCAAGGGGCTCCCCTGCCCCTTAGGTTACAATTGTGAAGATGATTGCTTAATAAGCATGATCTTCCAAACCCCTCAATATTTTCATTAAATCTGAAAGATTGTCAGCTAAATAAATACTTTCAGGATTTCAAAATAAGGTAACAGGTATTATCTTATAAATAAAAAAGTGAGTTTATTGAGGATACAATAGTAAAAATGGCTATATTTATGTGTCATTCAGTGCAGAGTAGATAATAACCTAACAGACATACATAATCGTGAAATTATTTAAAGAGGCCCTTTTTGTCCTCATGCCACACTATACAGTATTATTATCTTATTTATAATCTTGTGTTTGCAATTGTATACAATTCAAATAATGAGGTTTTTTTTGTGTTTGTTTGTTTTTTAAATATAATTTATTGATTTTTTACAGAGAGGAAGGGAGAGGGATAGAATTAGAAAAATCAATGAGAGAGATACATCAATCAGCTGTCCCCTGTACACCCCCTATTGGGGATGTGCCCACAACCAAGGTACATGCCCTTGACCGGAATTGAACCTGGGACCCTTCAGTCTGCAGGCCGACACTCTATCTATCCACTGAGCCAAACTGGTTTCGGCCAAATAATGAGTTTTTTATCCTGAACCTCAGAGAGACACAATTGCTTGGATTATCAGAATCCCAGTTTATTATCTAAGTTAGTTATTACCTAAGTTACTTTGGGCAGATTTTTAAATTTCTCTATGCCTCAGTGTCTTTATCTATAAAACTAAAGGCCCAGGGTATGATTTCATGCACCAGTGGGATCCCTCAGCCTAGTTTGTGGGATCAGGCCAAAACTGTTCTCTGACTTTCCCTGAGAGTTCCTGGATTGTTAGAGAATGCAGGTCAGGATGAGGGACCCCACAGGGAATGATCAGGGTCAGGGAGAGATGTGGGAGGTTGGTCAGCCTGGGAGGGACCATGGAAGAGCATGTCCAGTTCATGTCACCCAATCCCAATTAGCTGGACCAAAGCAGCAAGCTAACCTACTGGTCAGAGCAACTGCCCTCTGGTAGTCAGTGCACATGATAGCAAGCAGTTGAGCTGTGTTAGCATATCATTAGCATATTACACTTTGTTTGAATAGCCAACCAGACAGTGTATTAGACTTTTATTATATAGGACTAGAGACTTGGTGCATGAAATTCATGCATGGGGGATGGGGGAGAAGTGTCCTTCAATCCAGTCTGCTCCCTCTCCAATTTGGGATCCCATGAGGGATGTCTGACTGCCTGTTTAGGCCTGATTCCTCTCACAATCCAGGACTGCTAGCTCTCAACTGTTCATCTGCCTGCCTTTCTGATTGGCCCTAACTGCTTCCTCATGCCAGCCTGATCACCCCCTAACTCCTCCCCTGCGAGCCTGATTGATGCCTAACTGTTCCCCTGCCAGCCTATTTGCCTCTAACTGCCCTCTCCTGTGGCCTGGTCATGCCTAACTGCCCTCCCTTGCAGGCCTGGTAACCTCCAACTGCCTTTCCCTGCCAGCCGGGTCACCCCCAACTTCCCTCCCCTGCAGGCTTGATCACCCCCAACTGCCCTTCCTTGCAGGCCTGGTCCCTCCCAACTGCCCTCCCCTGAGGACCTGTTTGCCCACAATTGCCCTCCCTTGCAAGCCTGGTCTCTGCCAAATGCCCTCCCCTGCTGGCCATCTTGTGGTGGCCATCTTGTGTCTATAAGGGGGCAGGATCTTTTGACCACATGAGGGCAGTCATCTTGTGTGTTGGAGTGATGGTCAATCTATATATTACTCTTTTATTAGATAGGATAGAGGCACAGGTGGGGGCTAGCTGGTTTGCCCCGATGGGTATCCTGGATCAGGGTGGGTGTTTTCTTGGGGCATAGGTGGCCTGGGTGAGGGGCCTGTGGTGGTTTGCAGGCTGGTTATGCCCCCCAGCAACCCAAGCAGAGGCCCTGGTTTCTGGGATTTATTTATCTTCTACAATTGAAACTTTGTAGCCTCCAAGCCTTCTGCTCACACAGCCATTGAAACTTTGTTGCCTTAAGCAGAGGTCTGGGCGCTTGGCTTCCTCCATTGCTAGGGGCAACCCAAATCTCCCTCCTGCTCTCTCTGTGGCTGTAGTAGCCATCTTGGTTGGGTTAATTTGCATACTCTGATTGGCTGGTGAGTGTGGGTGGTGGGCATGGCTGGTGGGTATAGCAGGAGGTACAATTTGCATATTACTCTTTATTAGATAGGATTGGGATAATGATCACACCTACCTCATTAGATTCTTGTGAGCATTAAATGAGGATACATGTAAAATACCTGGAAAAGCTACTGGTACTTAACAATCAATCATCATCCTGATCCTCCTCTTCTTCCTCTCCCTCTTCTTCTTACCCCTCCCCATCCCTCTTTGAATCTTCATCTTAAATGGGCTATGATCTATACAGGAAAACCTCAAATGCTCTGTTTGACAGTGGAGGAGTAACAATAAAAACATGTATATTCAAAATGGAAATGCAGGACAAAATACCACCTGTCAAAGAAAAAATGCATCTGTGGTAGAGGCTGGCTAAATGCTCTCAATTTCCATATTATAGACATTCAGGAAGACTATATTATATTTCCCATCATTCTCACAGATACACTGGGGTATGTCACTGGTTTCCAGTTAATGGCACCATGGCAGACGTGATGCACTAACTTTCAAACCTAACAGGTATCTCCAATGATCCCCTGTCTTCCTCTTTCCCTTACCTGATCCACTCAGAAGCCCTGTATTTAAAATAGTGGCCCCACGAGATGGGAGAAAAAGGTTTCTCTGCATTCATTCCTGGAGAGTCAAATGTCCTGTATCAGACTGAGCCACGAGCAAAAGCAAACCTGTATCACATGAAGCTATTGAAATTTCTGAGTTTATTTCTTATAGCATCCATTCTTAATTTTCATTCTGATTACTAAGCTAATATCACTCAGTCCTAAATCTATTCTAAATTCTGTTTTAAGATGCTGGCTTCTTCTAAACCCCAAACAGTGGGACATGACACTGATAGAAGTGTTAAGAAACAAAGGTCCAATAAAAATTCACATATAAATTGCACTGGCCAGTTTGGTTCATCTTGTAACCAAAAGACTGTGAGTGCAATGCCAAGTCAGTGTTCATATCCAGGTTGTGGGTTCAGTCCTTGTGGGGGCATCTTTGGGAAGCAACGGATTGATGTTTCTCACATCAAAGTTTCACCCCCTCTCTTTCCCTCTCTCTCTCTCAAATCAATAAAAATATATCCTCAGGTGAGGATTAAAAAATTTACATTTGAATAAAGTGACTCAAGGCAAATATGAGCTTTAGAGCTTAAGTATAAAACTTAATAAAATTAAGATACTTAATAAATAATAAGTAATAAAGTTAATTGGTAGCTAATAATATTAGTGAACTTTGTAAATAAATTTAATAAACTTAACAAAGTGACTCAAGGCAAATATGAGATTTAGAGCTGAAGTAAAACTTCTCAATTGAACATCACATTAAGTTTGTGGTCCTCCTGCCTACTTTTTAAGATAATATCTAGTCTATTTTTCAAGATAATATAGAAACATGGGAGAAGAGGAAGTCAAGGGCATCCAAAAATGTCTTGTAGGCACATCACTATGTGGAAGCCAATAGGTCAAAACCTTATAAATATTTCAGAGAATTATAGCTATAATATACCACAATCTCAGCAATATGAGTCTTAAAATATTTAAGACTGAAAACAACTCTGTCCCATAATGTTCCCCTAACAGGAACAATATTTAAGGCTTCATAACCCTCAATAAGAACTTGAAATGTGAATAAGAAGAATAGTAGAAAAGGAAGAAATTCCCAGGTGGGGCATAACGAGAGGTTGGTGAGAACCATGGACATGGGAGATGGACAAAGCCTCTTCAACGACTCTCCCTGACCTCTGGTTTAGAAAGACTTTACAATGTCTGTCCAGTAGAATTTCACCATTGGTTTTCACATGTATCTCATTTTCTTTCTTCCCCAGCAGGAGTGTTTATTGTAGTTTCCTTCCTTCCTACTCCTTATCAGTATATTGGAATGCATGGTCAGAACTGGTGCAAAATACAAATAATTTATTCATAGGGGTTTCAGGATGATCATTATTTGATGAGGACAAAGAATAAGCAGAGCTCACAGACTGACAATTTTTAGTTATATCTCTTGGAATGTAATAAATCTTTTTTAGGAGAGAGTGGAAATATGACATGAATATTTGGCAAATAGAAAGGTGGGCTGTGGCGGAAAGGGGATGCTCACTAATTCCATCCGCTTTTCCTGGCCACCTAGCTGCCTAACATTTACCAACCTCCCTTCCAATTCAGATGGGGCCATGAGACTAAGTTTTGTGCAATGGAAGGATGTCCACACACTCAAGTCTGCTCTATAATAGTCCATGCACAATGGCCCATGTATTCTCTACCCTTTCAACAGTGAGCCAAGAGGGAATGGGCTTAAAAGAAGGCAGTAGCAACAGATGAAATTAATCTATATCTTTGAATCATCATTTGCCAGTGAACTATCAAGGAGAGCTGCCTAAGAGACATGGGCTATGACATGAGAAAGAAATACTTGATTTGTTTATGTTAAAAAAAAATGAATTTTTCAAAGTTATTTTACAGTGGCTGATGTTTATCCCTAACACAACATTAGATTATAAAATATTAATTATTAGGTTTAATTAAATTGGTAACTTGATGATTTTTTCTTTCTACTCAAAGTATTTGACAGTGAAATAGTGTGGTACAGCAGAAAAAGCCTTAGCTTGAGAAACCTGGCTTCAAGTAACCCTTTTATCATTTATTAGCTAAGTGATACTTGTGGAGCCAATTAATTTCTCTGGGCCACAGTTTTTACACATCTGTAAAATGAAGTTAATATTATGTTACCCAATTATAAGAGAAAACCAGTCCAAATGTTTGCTCAGGATTTTTTATGGTTTTGATCTATGTGTCTATGAAATAGGAATTAAGCAATAAAGCTACTGTAATGAAAGCACAGAAGTCATTTTTTTTATTTTAAAAGTTTTAGTTGCTGCATGATACCTGACAAAGTCCAGCTTCATGAATAAATCTTGTGTAACATGTGTTTCAACAATGTTAACTTACTCAAGCAGTCTTATTGGAAATAATAATTTATAGAAGAGTAAGATGAAACAGGGAAGATGATAATTTCAAAGAATTTATATCCCAGAACGTTATCCAATCATTCTGCATATATTTTTCTAGATGCTCAGCCCTTTACCACAATCTAAGATGATAAAATCCTATTCCTTGAGATTTTTTTTCTTGATAGCCACTCAATAATTTTGCAAAAGATCACTATTTCTATGTAAAAGTAATAGAAATTATCAAATGACTCCAATGTTAAAAACAAACCTAAAATCTTTGCTCGTATTTAATTATACATTCACTAGAGGCCTGATGCATATAGATTCATGCAAGAATGGCCCTTCCTTTCCCTGGCTGCCGGCACTGCCTTTGCTTCTACCTAGAGTTGCCTTTGTGCCTTCCCACACTGCCCAGAGGCCCAGAGCAGCTGGGTTGCTGCAGTATGCCTGTGTCATCACTGTGGTGACAATGCAAGCATCCTTACCCCTTCCACTCTGCACCTGCATATGCAAATTAACCCTCTATATTTGTTGGGTTAATTTGAACACTCACTCTTGATTGGCTGGTGGGAGTCTGAAGAAGGTGTGGCCAATTTTCATGTTTCTCTTATATTAGTGTAGATCAATTAATACATTAGGCTAATAAAAACACTGGTATCTTTATGACATGGTAAAACAATTAAAATATATTTCATATGTTGAAATAAAACAGAGAGATTAAATGGAATTTCCCTTCTTTAAATCAAAATGAAGAACGTTACAGCCAAAATCTAAACAAAGAGCTTTTAAAAGATTCTTTTGCTAATGAGTTATCTTTTCCTAATCACTAGGAAATAATGGCTAACTGAAGCTGAGCAATTAAACTTAAAGCTGAAAAAAGTATATTATTTAATTGTCTTCCAATCACTTTTGCAATTATTTAACTCATAATTTTATATAAAATTAAAAATTTTAATCCCCTTTCCATACATTTTTTGGAATATATATTAAAATATTTGATTCTTGTTTTTCATTGTTTTTGGATAACTCTACTCATTTTGCTCCATTGATTCCATTACACAAGTATAGAATACAAGATACAAACTTTAAATATCTCTTTATCATCCCTAATACAATGGAAGGACAAAGAAATAGAAAAAATAATTTAATCTGAATCAAACATGATTATTATATGACATTAAGATATTTCTATTAATATCCATTAACAAAACTGAACCTATATGAACAATAAAATACAAATGCATATACTACTGTAAACAATAATGTATACTTAGTCATTCCTCTCGCCATTTCCTTAGCATTCAATTTACATAAAAGCTATATTGAGACAAAGTAACTTTTCACTCACCAATGTGGAGGTTTGTGAGGCATCAGCCAAATCCCCTGAGATCTCGGGAGTTCGCGTGTTGTTTGGGATTCTGTGAGGATTACGGGCTATCGCTTCGCACCAGCCCAGCATTTTCTCCTTCCTCTTATCCCTTTTCAATTTCTGAAATTCTGAAAATAATTTACATTCCCTGAAACAAGTTACGTATTTTAGTTGTCTATTTTTGGAAAATGTACATATTTGAAATTAAATAAGCAATTTAATAAAATACCACTGGAGAACATTTTATTTTAACCAGAGGTTATGGGGAGGAAAAAAAGAATATGCTGATTATTAATAATATCCTAGAGCCACAGGTGGATGAAAACTGTACACATATATTCAACAACACGTATATCCCAATTTGTGATCCTTCTTGATTATGGATATTTATTTCATCAGGTTCTAAGTGTTATTTCCAAGGATCAGTTTGTAACATGAAATTCTTAACCTGGTAACTAAGTGCAGACCCAGTTCCCTATATATCTCCATATTTCAATGACACCAAAAATTTGACATAGCTTTGCAGTTTAATGGCTTACAAATAGAGAATAAATTGAACACAGGCTAATGACAAAAAATTACTCATTCTAGCAATGGCATGATTGTATCCCTTATAAAGTGTTTCCAACTAAAGAAGGATAAATTTTAGTAAAAACATGGTAAACTTTGTATATGACATTGATCACCAGTACAATCTATTAAAATAATGATTTTTAAAATCTCATTATCTCATGAGTAAAAATTTTCCACAAACCTAGCTTTCCAGAACTTCCCATTTGAGGGAATTTTTCTTCTTTTGGCTTTGAAAAAGCTATATCAACAATGTCTTTTAACATAATGAAGAAAACATTCTTTCCCTGTAAAGTTTTACAGCCTACTTTTCCACTCCAGCACTCTCCGTAATTAGAAATAGTTTATTGCAGGTCTTTAGTTAAATGCATTACACTGTCAATTAAATATCAAAAATAATGTGGAGTAATTATTTTTCACAGCACTGAAAGCAATTAGCAATCTGGTGGTTTATAACATTTCAGGGATTCAAAATAGCACATTTCATAACACTAAGAAAAGTAACACAAAGAAAGGTTGCACTAACAGATTGATGAGTTATTACTCTAAATAACAAAATACTCAAGTTAAATTGATCTGAACAATGTAAATAGAGAAGTTATAAAATAGACTTTCATAAAAAATTAAGTCTAAGATAATGGAATGGATTTCTAAATTAGACTGGTAATCTGAGTGAATCATTCATCTGAGGTACAGGGAAATGGTGAGGGAGCTTGAAAACAACTATTTGAATGAGCAACAAATTATATTATTAATTCTTGCTCTTTCAAACACATTGCTTAAGATTTTATTGAAAATTCATATCTATGTTCTACAAAATTTTTATATCCAACTAATTTGCACTCCGTGGAAAATAAATATTTCTGCATTCTCTGATACAATATCTTAGTTACTTATCAACTTCAATTTACATTTCTTAAAGTGTGCTATGAGTAAATTAAAATTAGTATCTTTATTCAAAGGCAAGAAGTGCAATGAAACATAAGGACCAAAACAATTTAATCAAGTATAAACAAATGTTCCACTTGTGAGTCATTTGGATTTTTTTGTGTGAAAAGTTTAACTCTATATAATTAAATACACATTAATAGTTATAATAAAATGTTGAATTCATGCATGAAAAAAAGCATCATAAAATGATCCTCAAAATGATATCACCATTACCCATCCTGGGATATGTTTTTAAAGGCTGCCAGTTTCTTATTCCCCAATCAGTTTCTGAAATTAAATAAAACAGTTTAATTTAATTTGTAGCATGTTTTTCGTAGTGATGGTAGTGGCCATAGCTATGTTCCTCCTAATTCAGTCAACATTAATCCATAAGTATTTATTGAGCTCCTATTATACTATAAGGTACTAAAGAAGGCACAGAGGAATCACAAGATGAGAATTACTTTCATTTTGGATATGTGTTAAATTCAGTGCAATATTCTAGAGAATTTCAAAATCCAAGAATAATTAAGATCTTTCTGACTCTAAATTTTGGATTTGTAAACTTACTATTTAACTCCAAGGTGACTTCTAGCTCCTCTTGCTCTTAGATGTCTTCCCTGAAGTTGGCTTGTGCAAAGCATCATTTTGAACCATTTTGTTGAATTCTATCAACATGTCATCATCACAAGAGTATTAAGCTCATTATTATTATTGCTAAAGGAGTATAATAAAATGTAAACTGCATTCTAGTTTTGTTTTACATGTGGTAATTATTATATTAATTCTAGAATAATTAGGTAAGCTATGTAATTCAACAAGATAAATACATACTATTTTTACCTAGACACTGTGTTTATGATAATCACTGAATGCTTACTGTGGACACTGCTTTCTGTTGTGTCAAAACAGTAAAGATACATGATACAATATGATGTCTTAGAATTGAACTGGGATCTATTCATGGGAATATTTACAAAGAAAGTTGAATTTTTGAAATGAAAAGAGTAATCTAACTATAGCCTTTATTTCAACCTTTTATTATTTGAATGAAGAATATATGAGAATATAGAAACTGCCTATGATGGTTATAATACTACTCTTAGGGTCACCGAAGAAGGAAGAGAGAAATTATGTCTAAAGACTTGCTCTGTATAATATGCACCAATGATTTAATCAGTTACTTTAGAATCAAAGAATTATATGCAGAAGAAATCAATGTTTAAATAGCCTCCAAAGAAGCAGCATGGGTGTAGGCAAATTGAAAAGGAGGGAAGTAGAGAGGAAAAGAGAGACCTACTACCTCATCCCATTAATTTTGTGGGTAAATAATAGTTGCTCAAGACAATGTCTTATTTTCTGTTATTACAAAACACTAGAGTTTAGGTCATGTTTCAAAGGAATCTTTTTGGCATCATTGATGATAAAGTAGAGATTTAGAAATAGTGTAGGTTATTCAAGATAACTGAAGGGTTAATAATGTCGATTGTTGAGCCTCTGCAGACCAGCATTCTTCTGACACAGGTCTGTAGTACTGATCATATTTTGAGGTGTAAGAATGTACTGCCAGTTAAGAATAGGCAAATTATGAGCATTTGCAATTAACCCTAAAGCACTTTAAACTGTACCATTAGTATTATATCAGAATAGGAAAGTGGTCATTAAGCATTCATGTTAATTGCTATCTAACCATTGAACCAAGTTAATATGAGATACAGCAATGAGCAACTTATTTAATGATCACAGGAAATTGAGATTTAACTAAGCTTAATTTTTAATATGCTACTTCAAGCAGATATTTAATTTAATAAAATAGAAGCACAGTGCATTCTCTGTGAACTAAACTGACAACATTAAAATTAGGAAGAAAAATATGGCAAGGCAATTAGGTATATTTCATGGAAAATTATTTACTTTTAATTCAGAGAATCGTTTATTGAAGACTTCCTTCGTGCCAGACACTGTGCTTGGAACTACTGGCACAGGCATTTAAATTAAATCCTGAGCTTGGGCATAAGAGGGGAAACAGACAAGCAGATCCACCAACTTTTGATAGTGTGATGAGTTGGGTGAAAACTTTGAGAAAAGCCATCTGACTTAGCATTAACTGAAGGAAAAGATTTTGGATGTCTCTCCAAAGAAAATAAAATTACAAATAATTTACATGAGAATTATAATATTCCAAAGGAGGCTGCTACTACCAGCCATGTATAGAACTCCAGGGGGCATCATTTACATGGTAATCAATATAAATAGCATTGTTCTCCAAAGGATGCTCTTAATAAAGAACACTATGTGAATGGCATGCCTGGAATTGGGAAACCCTATAGAAAGAAAGCCTAAGTGAAGCTTATTTCACTTACTTTACCAAACCCAAGTCTAATATAATTTAATCTTAAGAACTTTTTCCCCCACAGAAAAAAATGCTGTTGCCTGATTCTACTTTGCCTCCCCATCTCCTCAACTCTTCCCTTCCTAAAATATGCCCACTCCTTGTCATATCCAATAGAGATAAAGGCCTAGCCAAATGCTGTCCCTCTTTACCATACACATACCTGAGAAAGTCCCCACCACCTATACTCCTTCAAATAATCATCCTCAATTTTAAATCTTCAGTATAATCTTTGTCTAAAAATGTGAAAGGACTATTTACTGGCAAACTTGAGATATTCGGCTATATATTTCTTTAGCTAGAGTCATTAAGAAACATGTCTCAAGTATTAAACAGAGAATACTTGTCTTCCCAGAGAATAACATTAAAGTTCAATCTCCATTATCAAAGAAACAACTTGCAAATAAGGGAAGGAAGGGACAGTTAGAAATATGCTTCCCTTGCTTATTTAAAAAAATTTTTTTTGGAAAATTAATGTTTGTTCCTTGGAGGTGTGTGCATGTGTGAGCATGTGCACGTGTGCATGAGTGTGCGTGCATGTGTGTGCATATGTGTGAGAGTTCCAAAAAATACTTCCTAGATGCTCGGAAAATTATAGCATGCATGCCTAAAACTCAGACAAACTGCTACTCTGGAACAGTGTGTGTTTGTTTTAAAGTATTCGCACACAACTATGAATTGTTCTCAAAGACTTGGAGTATTAAGAACCATCAAGAACTGCCTGCTGGGATGAATTTTGAAAGTCTTTAGACCAGATAGTCTTGATAAGATATTTCTTAAATTCATAAAATGAAAATGTGTATTGGGCTTTCTAATTTCTATGCATAGGATATGAGGTTTCTCAAATGGAAAGAGAGGTTCATAGTTTTGTTCTACAATGTGGAACAATAACTAACACAGAGTGTTGGAAGCTATGCATTGTCAACACTATCATGAAAGTGCAATAGGGAACTTGGAAGGCTGAAGGACCTTGAGCTTTAGCAAGGGCTAAAGTTATGCACCACTTGTTCTGTCAAGATAATGGTGGCTCAAGCAATTTCCTGACCTAATAGTCTCAAAGTAAATCTTTACTAATATTTACTGACCTTTATGATAGTCTGTCTGCTACCGGATTGCCTGCTTAACTAAGGGCAAGATGTGTATTCTAAAATTGAATAAAAGCTAACAGGACCAGGGCTTCAGGGAGCCTTTCCACTAGAGGGAAGGTTTCTGGCTGCCCCTCATGCCTTCTAAATTCCTATTTCTTGTCTAGTGTATTTGTTTGTGCATAGCCCCTTTTCCAGATCCTGAACCCTAGCTGCAAATGGATGCAGCATTTACATTAGAGCCCAATAAGTAATTGTTGATAATAAAATTAATGATAAGATAAAGATGAGCTCTTCATTGAGTAAAGTTAGGAAATGGGGAGAAGCATAAAGTGACTCATAGTGAAGGTTAAAATTGTTAACTGCTTTTGCTTGGACTATAGGATAGTTGTGTTTAGTATGTAGTTTTCTTTTAAAAAATTCTCCTTCTACCTTGCAATTCCTTTTAGAGGCACAAGTCTTTATGTTAAGTTACTCTAGCCTGATAGGAAGCCTTATAATGAATAAAGAAGTTCACAATAGAAGGAAGTGGGGCTCCATTCCCTTCTCTGTGGTGGCAGTGCAGAGAGGAAAGTTTTTTGGAGAGAAGGTTTTGGTAGCAAAAGGAGGAATAATACTAAAGACTGTTAGAAACAGGAGGGAATGGAAGCTTCCAGATAGGCAACTTTGGGAAAAGTATAAGAACTGTGACTCCTACATCTTAGTAAATTAAGAGAAGTGACTCAGATGAAGAGAAAAATTACACACAAATACTCACATGAGCAGAGGAGTTGTTCTTTAGTGATGATCATAAATCTTCATGAAATTGATGGTACCAGCTCAACCCTCAGCAAATATGTTGGAGCAATCTTTTAGACATAAAAATATATATGAGGGCCTCCCAGCTTTAGCTCTTTCAAGTCAAGAGTTTGGAAACCATCACTCTCATCCTTACAAGAGATATAAATCTGAAGAAACTAAAAATCAATGATATTCCTTAGAATCATCAGAGAAGGAAGTTGCATAACTAACCACTGCCCCAAACTATGCAGAGACAGATGAATAAAGAGAAACATGACAATTTGAGAATACGTGGGGAGAAGCAATAAATAAATACAATTTTTATGTATTATTGGAGGGACAACGTGGACCAGCTTGAGAATGAGGACTTCCTAGAAGCTGTATTCTTAGTGAGGGCTCATTGCTTTCCTGGAAACTTACTTAGATCTCAAGATGAATATCTGAGGAAGATACCACCATGGCATTGATAAGAAGGAGGGAAGAGTAACCATAATGAAGAATAACAAAGACCTATTCTTTGGGGCAGATATCTTAGCAAATCATATTAATCTACCCGGATAAAGGGCATTTCTCTTACTCCAGGCTTTTCTACCTTTCCTGCCTCACCTAAAGTGGGTAGAGAGGCTAAGAAACATTTGTTAAGGATGTAGCCCAGGAATACAGGATCATTACAAAACTTAGATTTAATCAAAATTACAAAATATTTCTGCTGTGCTATACCTTACCACCATACCAACAGGGCTTCAGGATGATAATAACAGAGTATAATTGAAATAACTGTAGATACAAACTCTCTTTAAGGAAGAGTATGTAGGGAAGCTCAAAATAAGACAAGCACAAGAACACAATAATTTGAAGCAACTGGTATCTATAGCAAGCAAACATTAAATACAGCACAATTTTGAGCCAGAATAACAAAAAATGTGTCTTATTACATATATCATATGTGTCTTTCAATAAAACAACTAGAAAGCATATTAAAATCAATTAAAAATAGTTGGAAGAGACCTAAAAAGCATCAGAACCAAATTCAGATAGGACATAGATAGTGGAATTATCAGATAAGCAGTTTGAGATATCTATAATTCACATATGAAGAACTATAATATAAAAGTAGACACCATTCTAGAAATGGTACATAAAAGAAGCAGAGAGATGGGTACTCTGAGAAAGAATAAAAAAGAAATGCTAGAAATAAAAACACTGTAATAGAAATAGACTGCTATTGATGGGCTCATCAGTAGACTGGACATGCCCTCCAAAAGTATACTGGACATGACCCCAAAATAGAATAGAAACTTCTCAACTGAAATGAAAAGAGAACAAAGAATGAAAAGAAAAAAAAAGAGTAGGACATCCAAGAATTGTGGGATTATTTCAAAAGATGTAACATATACATAGCTAGAAGAAAAAAGACAAAAATGCATAAAATATATTCTCAGGACACAAGGTTAACATATAAAAGTCAATCAACTCCCTGAATATTACCAATGGAAAATTGAAATATGAAATTAGGGAAAAATAATACAATTTTCAATAGAAAAAAGAAATAGTTAGCTATGACTCTAACAAATAAGTAGAGTGTTTATACTGAAAACTATATTATGATTTTACAAATCAGAGAAATTCTAAATAAATGCAGACTTATTCTGTGTCATGAATGGGAAAACTCAATGCTGTTAAGACATCAATTCTTTGTAACTTTAGCTGATGCAAGCACAATATAAATAAAAATCCCAGCAATTCACTTTGTGGATATTGACTATGATTATTCTAAAGTTTATATAGAAAAGCAAAATAACTAGAATAGCAAAAATAATAGTAAAGAAGTATAAAGTTGGAGGACTCACAACCTAGTTTCAAGACTTACAGTGGAGGAGAATCCAAGATGGTGGCATAGGTAGACACCTACACTGCTGCCTCGCACAACAATTTCAAAACTACAACTAAAAGACAGAATGGACATCATCCAGAACCACAGGAAAGCTGGCCGAGTGTAAGTTCTACAGCTAGAGGGAAAGAGAGGGGCTCACAGAAACCCAGAGGAGCTGCAAAAAGCCGAGGTACGGAGACAAGCGCGCGGAGAGAGCGGGTGCCGGAGTACCTGGCTGGCTTTCTCTGGCGGCAGGGAAACGGAGACTCCCAAAGGCATTGAACCCCTTATCTTACGACACTAAACCCCAGATCCAACCGAAACTCATACGGGGGAGTTTGGACTGTGAAAAGGGAGAGGTGCACGGAAATTTAGGGGAATCGCAAAAGATTAAGTCTGGTCTCGCACGTGCACGGTGCTGCTCGGAGGACAGATTGCTGATTGTGCCGCTGGCTTTCGCGAGTGGGCGGGAGACAGACCCTCCAAACTGTGCCACTTCTGAGTCCACTGGGCCCTTGTTTCGGGCGAAACCCTGGGGACCTAGATTCCTGTGGTCCTGTTGCGCAGGGAAGCCGGAAATGCAGCGGTTAGAGGCACTGCGGGTGCGTGCACAAGGACCACTCCAGCCATTACCCGGTCATGTGAGACTCAGAGGCCGTGGAGGGCAGGGCCGACTGGAAGGCAAGGCGGTCCCTTAAGCCCTGAGACTCCACCCATCCCAAGCTCAACAGAGGCTTCTGCGGCTTTGTGTCTGGTATCATAAGGCTGAATGCAACACAGAAGTTTCCCTGGCATAGTGAAAATGCCGAGACAAGGGAAGGGATCACAAACAAAAGAAATGGAGGAAAAAAAAATGACTGGATATAGAGTTCAAAACCACGCTTATAAGGTTTTTCAAGAATATGCTAGAAAATATGGATAAATTTAGCGAGAGCCAAGAGAAGATGAAAAAGGACCAACTAGAGATGTAAAAGAGCTTACTAGAGATGGAAAAGGTCCAACTAAAAATGATAAAGGACCAAATAGAAATTAAATATACACTGACTGAAATAAAAAATATTATACGGAGTCCTAACAGCAGACTAGAGAAAGGCAAGAATCAAGTAAAAAAATTGAAATATAAAGAAGCAGACAATATTCAACTGGAAAAGCAAGAAGAGAAAAGAATCCAAAAATGTGAACATAATGTAAGGAGACTCTGGGACAGTTTCAAGCGTACCAACATCAGAATTGTGGGGGTGCCAGAAGAAGAGAAAGAGCAAGATACTGAAAACCTATTTAAATAAATAATGACTGAAAACTTCCAACATCTGGTAAAAGAAATAGACTTACAAGTCCAGGAAGCACACAGAACCCCATATAAAAGGAATCCAAAGAGGACCACACCAAGACACATCATAATTAAAATGCCAAGAGCAAAAGAGAAAGAGAGAATATTGAAAGCAGCAAGAGAAAAACAGTTTATTACCTACAAGCGATCACCAATATGACTGTCAGCTGATTTCTCAACAGAAACGATGCAGGCCAGACGGGAGTGGCAAGAAATATTCAACGTGATGAATAGCAAGAACCTACAACCAAGAATAATCTATCCAGCAAAGCTAACATTCAGAATTGAAGGGCAGATAAAGAGCTTCACAGAGAAGAAAAAGCTAAAGGAGTTCATCAACTCCAAACCAGTATTATATGAAATGCTGAAAGGTACTCTTTTAGAAGAGGAAGAAGAAAAAGTTAAAAGACAAAAAATTATGAACAACAAATACATATCTATCAACAAGTGAATCTAAAAATTAAGTGAATTAAAAATTTGATCAACAGAATAAACTGGTGAATATAATAGAATCAGGAGCACAGAAAGGGAGTGGACTGATAATTCTCAGGGGGGAAGGGGTGAGGGGTGTACAGGGAGAGACTGGACAAAAATCATACACCTATGGATGAGATCAATGGGAGGGAGCTAAGGGCAGAGGGAGGGGTGGGAGCTGGGTGGAGGGGTGCTATGGAGGGGAAAAAAGAGAAACAAATGTAATAATCTGAATAATAAAGATTTAACTAAAAAAATAAAATAAATAAAATAAATAAAATAAAATAAAATAAAAAGAAGTACAGAAAAAAATACAAAGAAAAAGTAATCATCCATATCCTCACCACCAATTATTTTCCTATACTGTACTCTTTAAAAAAAAAAAAGAAGACTTACAGTGATCAAGTCAGTGTGGTATTGACAAAAGAATAAACATATGAAACAATGAAACATAATACAGAGTCCAAAAATATAATTACAATTGTCTCATTATTAACAAAGAACAAATGCAATTCAATGGCAAAAGATACTCTTTTCAAGGAGTGGTTCTGGGAAAACTGTATATCCACATGTCAAAAAAAATCAAATCTATACACAAAGCTTACACCATCAACAAAAATTAATTCAAAATGTATTAGAAACTTAATTTAAATGCAAAACTATAAAACTTCTGGGAGAAAACAAATGAGAAAGTGTGGTTGACTCTAGGCTTAGCAATGAAGTGTTAAATACTACAATAAAATTACAGTCCATGCAAACAAAAGTTGATGAATTTGAATTTATTAAATTCTTAATTCTACTCTTTAAAAAACTCTCAACAGAATGAAAATTTAAGACAAAGACCAGAAAAATATTTGAAAAATGCATATTAGACAAAGAACTTATATCTAAAATATACTAAGAACTCTTAAAACTAAAAAGAAATCCAAGAAAAAATGGGCAAATTGCTTTAACAGATACCTCACCAAAAGGATATACAGATGGCAAATAAGCATACGAAAGATACCATCATATGTCATTAGGGAACTGCAAATTAAAACAAAGAGATACCACTACTCTTCGATAAGCCTGGCTCAAAACCAACAAACTGATAACACCAGATGCTAGCAAAGATGTGAAGGAACAGGCACTTTCATATGTTGCTGATGGGAATGGAAAACAGTACACCACTTTGGAAAACAATTTGGTACTTTCTTGCAAAAGTAAACGTAATCTCACTATATAATTCAGCAAATTGTATTTGTAGCTATTAACCCAAGTAATTTTCAGAATTCTGTTTCCACAAAAACCTGTACACTAATATTTATTTTAAGTTTATTTGGAATTTCTAAAAACTGGAGGTAACTAACATATAACAGCTTATATGCTTGTATGGGAACAATTAAAGAAGCAATTAGCACATAGCAAGGGCCAGGTTTCTCAATGTTGGAGTGGGAGGTTACAGATAAGCAAGGGATAGGGCACATGACACATATAACTAACATATAATTTTATTATTTGAATGTACCACAATTTGTTAACAAATTGTGGTACATTCAAATAATAAAATTATTTAGAATAAAAACAAAATGAGTTATTAAGCCATAAAAGAATAGATGAATCTCAAATGAATATTTCTATGTTAAACCACATAATGAACAGGGCTACTTTATGTATGATTCCAATTATATGATACTAGAGCCCAGTGCACAAAATTCGTGTGTGTGGGGGGGTAGGGTATCCCTCAGCCCAGCCTGTACCCTCTCCAATTTGGGACCCCTCGAGGGACATCCGATTTTCTGTTTAGACCCAATAGGATTGAGCCTAAGCGGACAGTCGGACACCCCTCTCAAAGTCCAGGATTGCTGGCTCCCAACTGCTCACCTGCCTGCCTGCCTTCCTAATTGCCCCTAAGCGCTTCTGCCTGCCAGCCTGATCACCCCCTAACCACTCCCCTGCCAGCCTGTTTGCCCCTAACTGCTCTCCCCTACAGGCCTGGTTACCTTCAACTGCTCTCCTCTTCAGGTTTGGGTCCCCCCCCCCAACTGCCCTTCCCTGCAGGCCCAGTCACCCCCAACTTCCTTCCTTTGCTGGTTTTGTCACCCCTAACTGCCCTCCCCTGTGTGCTTGATTGCCCCCAACTGCTCTTCCTTGCAGGCCTGGCCTCTCCCAACTGCCTCCCCTGATGGCCTGATCACCCACAACTTCCCTCCCTTGCAGGCCTAGTTCCTCCCAACTGCCTTTCCCTGCTGGCCATCTTGTGGTGGCCATCTTGTATCCACATGGGGGCAGCCATCTTGTGTGTTGGAGTGATGGTCAATTTGCATATTTTTCTTTTATTAGATAGGATTCTAGAAAAAGCAAAACTATAGCAATAGTAAATTATCAGTGACAGGGCAGTGAAATCATAAGATACTATAATAGTGGATATATTACACTACAAATTTTTGAAAATCTATAGAAGTTCACAGCTCAAAGCATAAACTTTAAAATATATGCAAATTAAAACAAATCATTAAAGAAGTTGGGGAATCCCAAGATGAGATGTGAAAAACACAATCTAAATAAATTACAAATGTATAAAACAACCTCACAGAAGAGTATGAAGGAAAATGTGCTGACCTAAATAACTTTAGGAATGAGTGGAGCCTGTAAGATGAAAGAATAAAAAAGTTGAACATAGCCACTGTTCTCTAGTATAAAATCTTTTCCCATGGAAGTATGGGTTAGCAATTCTGATATAGCTTATATGCTTGTATGGGAACAATTAAAGAAGTAATTAGCATATAGCAAGGGCCAGGTTTCTCAATGTTGGAGTGGGAGGTTACAGATAAGCGAGGGAGAGGGCACATGACACATGGTATTAGAGATGGAGATATCAGAATAAACTTATGGTTAGCTTAAGTAGCTACATATAGAAATATTTATAAATATGTGTATTTACATAAATTATATATTGCCTTCCTCTGCCAGTTGAGAAAGCTGAGAAGCAATGATACTCAGTAGAGCCCAGGAAACACAATCTAGGAGTGTGGGGGAGTTGGTTTCTAATACCATTCTCCAGAAAAAGGAACCAGGACAGGGACAGGAAATATACAGGATGAGCCTACAGTGTCAGAAAGTAAGGAAATGTTCAGAAACAAAACAAAACAAACATGAGTATGGTAATATGCCAAGCAAATTAACTCAGCTGGGCCTGCACCCTCTTACACTCCTGGAGCCCCCAGGGTATGCCCAACTAACGGATTGGGCCCTCTCCCACCACTGCCACTGCACTCGCCAGCCATGAGCCTGGCTTTTGGCTGAGCAGTGCACTGACCAACAGAGGGCAGCTCCTGTGTCGAGCATCTGCCCCCTGGTGGTCAGTGCATGTCATAGCAACTGATCATCCCACCATTTGGTAGATTTGCATATTAGCCTTTTCTTATATAGGATTGGTTCATTGCTGATAACAAATGTACCATACTATTGTAAGGCATTAATAATAGGGGAAACCGGGTACAGAGTATATGGGAATTCTGTATTCTCAATTTTTTCTACAAGACTAAAACTGTTATAAAATAAAATGGTTTATTAAAAAAAATAAAATGTGTATTCTGTTTTTCAGGTCTGTGAAAACTGCATGTTATTAAAATATATAGTTCTAATCAATAGCTAGTTGAAAAGTGCACATATCTAAAGGTTAATGGTTTAATTACTCTAACAAATTGTTCTAAATTATATGGTTCAGGCACTTATTACAGAGAAAGATTGTAGATGAAGTCAGAAATTTTGACTGGAGTTATTTTTACTTTATGCAGAGAAATAAATAGCCACAAAAGATTGGAAGTATAATATGTATTATTTTATTGGAATTCATAAGTGACCAAACTATTTTCCTCTCAGTTTTAAAGAACATAATCACCATTGGACTAAAAATAAGGTAACTACTATCTCATCTCTCTTAGAAATGAAAGAAATTAGTGAAAGAGTGAAATCCATAAAAATCAAAGCAATGCCTTTGAAGAATACATTTTGCTATGTACATCAGACATGTCCTCAAGAATTCTGTTTGCTAAGGACATGAATGTGTGTGTCAGTAGGGAATTAACAAAAAGATAGGGTTTCTTGATTAGCTTATGAACACACCTAAATGTATTTTAAATATAATATGAGGTTCCAACTTTTTCCAGGGTGAAAACATCTTTCATCATAAAAAAGTTTTTCAAGCTATTGACTGAACACTAAATATATTTTAAATATAAATTTATTGAAAAAAATGCAGTGCAATATGGATGTAAAATGCAGTTCTGATTGTAATAACTTTGTAATTCAGCCTGGGTTTTATATCTCATATCTTGAAAGTCATTAGGATGTCTAGATGTTTTCCTTAAAACTTTTACATACATAGTTTTCCACCCATATTGAGCCTGTAAATATGGCTTTCAGAAATAATGGTTTCCTCTCTCTCTTGTTCTTTGAGCTGATTTCAAGATGATTGTGTCACTGATTACTCAAGGAAAGTTTCTGAAAGCACAGGGCTTTGTAGCAGACAAATGTGATTGAACATTTCATAGCAAATATTTTAAACACCTTTCATTGTCCCACTTAAAACTATAACAGCTGGTTTACTTCATTATATAATACAGATGTGAAATTCTGATAGCTAACATATGAAAAATGTATGCAAATGTAAATACAAACTTGTCTGAATTTTGAGATTTTATGGGGGGGCTTTTATCATTTCTATGAATGTAGTTTATTTCTGTAAGTTTTCTTTCCCTTTGATTAAAACAATTTATATATAACTTTCCCTCTGTCTTGTCTAAGCTAAGAGAGGATGGACCTCTATTCTTTCTCTTTCCTATATTACCAGTTGAAATTTCTAATCATTAAGGAGAGCTTTTTATATTTTTGACATTGTAACTCTTCTTTTTTAAATTTTAATAAATCTTTATTGTTCAGGTTATTACAATTGTTCCTCTTTTTCCTCCCCTGATCTCCCCTCCATCTAGTTCCCACCCCACCCTCTGCCCTTACCTCCTCCCCACTGACCTCATCCATAGGTGTATGATTTTGTCCAGTCTCTCTCCCCCTGCCTTCCCCTCTTTCCCCCTGAGAATTATCAGTCCACTCCCTTTCTATGCCCCTAATTCTATTATAATCACCAGTTTATTCTGTTCATCAGATTTTCAGTTCACTTGACTTTTAGATTCATTTGTTGGTATGTATTTATTGTTCATAATTTTTACCTTTACCATTTTCTTCTTCCTCTTCTTAAAGAATACCTTTCAGCATTTCATAAAATACTGGTTTGGTGATGATGAACTCCTTTAGTTTTTTCTTATCTAAAGAAAAAGGCTTTGCTGGGTAGAGTAATCTTGGTTGTAGGTTCTTGCTCTCCATCATGTTGAATATTTCTTGCCACTCCCGTCTGGCCTGCATAGTTTCTCTTGAACACACCTAAATGTATTTTAAATATAATATGAGGTTCCACCCAATCAGCTGACAGTTAAATGGGTGCTCCCCTGTAGGTAATTAACTGTTTTTCTCTTGCTGCTTTTAATATTCTCTCTTTGTCTTTTGCTCTTGGCATTTTAATTATGATGTGTCTTGGTGTGGTCCTCTTTGGATTCCTTTTGTTTGTGGTTCTGTGTGCTTCCTGAACTTATAAGTCTATTTCTTTCACCAAGTAGGGGAAGTTTTCAGTCATTGTTTCATCAAATAGGTTTTCAGTATCTTGCTCTCTCTCTTTTTCTGGAACCCCCATAATTCTGATGTTGATTCGCTTGAAGTTGTCCCAGAGGCTCCTTACACTATCTTCATATTTTTGGATTCTTTTTTCTTTTTTCTTTTCCAGTGGAGTGTTTTTTGCTTCTTTGTATTTCAAATTTTTGACTTGATTCTTGCGATCCTCTAGTCCCCTGTTAGGTTTCTGTATATTTTTATTTCAGTCAGTGTATGTTTAATTTCTAGTTGGTTCTTTTTCATTTCCTCTTGGGTCTCACTAAATTTATCCATTTTTTTCTAGGAAATTCTTAAAAAAAACCTTCTAATTGTGGTTTTAAACTCTATATCCAATTGTTTGTTTTCCTCCATTTCTTTCATTTATGATCTGTTCTTTAGTCTCCACATATTTTGCTGCTTCCCTGAGTTGGTAGAGTAGCTTTGTGTGCTAGCTGTCCTATGTGGCCCAGTAGCTCTGCCTTCCCAGTTACCTGAGGTGGACACTCTTGGTGCACCCCTTTGTGAAATGTGTGTACAGTCTTGCTGTAGTTAATTCTTGATTGTTGTTGGTATCACTGGGGGAAGGTAGGGGCAGGAATTGATTCCACACCAATTAGTTGTGAGGATCAGCTGTGTCTGTGCATGCGGGCTTGCCTCCAGATCTCTGCCGTTCGTGTGCATTTGAGTTTCCACAACTCTGCCTTTTGGTTCCCCTGAGTTTCCATGTGCTCTAGGGACTCATATGAGTCTGGATCCCCAGGGTTTCGTCCGAAACTGGGGTTCAGTGCTTAGATCTGGATTTCAGTGCTGTTGTGAGGTTCTGTTTTCCTTTCACCAGAGAAGCGTTTCTCAACCTGTGGGTCGCGACCCCTTTGGGGGTCGATTGATCCTATCACAGGGGTCAGCTAAGACCATCAGAAAACACAGATATTTACATTATGATTCATAGCAGTAGCAAAATTACAGTTAGGAAGTAGCAATGAAAATAATTTTATGATTGGGGGTCACCACAACATGAGGAAATGTATTAAAGGGTCACGGCATTAGGAAGGTTGAGAACCACTGCACTAGAGGAAGCCAGGCACAATCAGCAGTTAGCACTCTGTGTGTACAGTTTTGCATGTATTTTCACATGTACATTCGCGAGCCCCCAGACTTCTGTCTTTAGCGGCTCCCCTAAGTTTCTGTGCACTACTTCCTTTTCACAACAGTCCAGAGTCCCCCTATGAGTCTCACCTAGAGCTGGGGTTCATGTAGTTGGGAGTTTCCATCTCCCTTTCACTAGAGGAAGCCAGCCAGACCCTCCTCCGCCTGTCCTCTCCATGAGCGTGTCTCTGTACCTCAGCTTTTTACAGTTCCTCTGAGTCTGCATGAGTCCCTCTCTATACTTCTAGTTGTAGAATTTTCACTCAGCCAGCTTTCCTGTGGTTCTGGATGGTGTCATTTCTGTCTTTTAGTTTTAGTTTTGAAATTGTTGTGCAAGGCAGCAGTTTAGGTGTTCACTTATGCCGCCATCTTGGTTTCTTTCTGTAACTCTTCTAAAAGGGCTATGTTTACCTCTTTATATTGGCCTACCATGAATTTGAAGTCAATTAATAATATAATGTAACATTTTCTAATGTTCCTAGTATATATTTTACATTTTAAGTGTAGTCCTGAGTATTTTATAAACATTTGGACATCATCAACCATTGATCTTCATCTGTTTTGCCTATTTTTAACCCAATCTTCCAAATATATTTTTGTAATTCACTTTAACTTCTTTTGCAGGTAATAAATGGTACATTCACATTAATATATTTTTAGCTACAAGTACATACCAAGAATCAGTAAACTCTTAGTCTTCACTCATAATGAATTTCTCTCTTCTCTCAATCTCTAGTTTCCAGTTGTGATACTTATATAAAATGAAAGAGGGGAAAGAAGATATAGTTCTAACATTTTGTTGTTTAAATTTGCCATTTGATTTATGTGTTTAAATAATTAGTGAAAATCCTAAGTTTAAAAAAAATTATAATACTAAATATATGGAAGCTTATTTGTGAATTTCCTTCCACATATGAGGTTCAGAGGGTGACTGATTGGTTGCCTTCTACATGCATCTCAACTTGCAACCCAGGTATGTGCCTTTGACTTGAAATGGAACCCAGAATCCTTGTGTATGTGGGGCAATACTCTAATCATTGAACCACTGTCCAGAGCAGAATTTACTTATTTTAAATACAGTATTAAAATGTTTGTATCTGACTTAATCAGCCACAGCAAAAATAGGATGAAAGTTGTACTGTATACTTAATCTCCTATTACCATAGACACTTGACCTCATGAATAATTCAGTGACTACCAAATTTTTTCTTTTTAGTACATTTATTTGCTGTGAACTACTATTTGCTATTCTCAGAATTTACCTTATCCAAATTTAAAAATACTGACATAAATATTCAGTAACATCAGTTTAATTGATTATAAGACAGTCTCCAAAATTCAGAGTGATAAAAGGTGTATTGGTGCAATGGTAAATGGGATTGCTTTTTTAGTTTCTCTTTCTATAATTTCACTATTAGTGTATAGAAATGCCACAGACTTCTTGGCATTAATTTTGTATCCTGCTACATTGCCGAATTCATTAATTAAGTCAATTAGTTTTGGAATGGAGTCCTTTGGGTTTTTTTATGTACAATATCATGTCATCTGCAAATAAGGACAGCTTTACTTCTTCTTTTCCAATTTGGATGCCTTTTTATTTCTTCTTCTAGTCTAATTGCAATGGCTAATACTTCCAGTACTATGTCGAACAGGAGAGGTGAGAGTGGGCATCCCTGTCTTGTTCCTGTTATTAGGGGAAATGGTTTTATTTTTTGCCCATTGAGTATGATGTTAGCTGTGGGTTTATCATATATAGCTTTTATGATGTTGAGGTATGATCCTTCTATTCCCACTTTGCTGAGAGTTTTTATTAAGAAAGGGTGTTGGATTTGTCAAATGCTTTTTCTGCATCAATTGATATGACTATGTGATTTTTATCTCTCAAT
The DNA here is from genome assembly GCA_011751065.1 of Lasiurus cinereus. NCBI lineage: Eukaryota > Metazoa > Chordata > Mammalia > Chiroptera > Vespertilionidae > Lasiurus > Lasiurus cinereus. The sequence continues at coordinate 1,100,504 of JAAGEH010000014.1, read as the reverse complement.
TTGTTTATGTTAAGATACCTAGGAATAAACCTAACTAAAGAGGTAAAAGACCTATATGCAGAAAACTACAGAACACTGAAAAAAGAGATTGAGTAAGATGTTAACAGATGGAAGAGCATACCATGCTCATGGATTGGGAGAATCAACATCATTAAAATGTCCATACTACCCAAAGCAATCTACAGATTCAACGCACTACCCATTAAAATACCAACGACATATTTCACAGACCTAGAAGGAATTCTTCATAGATTCATCTGGAACAAAAAAAGACCACGAAGAGCTACAGCAATTCTGAGAAAGAAGAATAAAGTAGGTGGGATCTCAATACCAGATTTCAAACTATACTACAAAGCAACTGTTCTCAAAACAGCCTGGTACTGGCACAAGAACAGACATATAGACCAATGGAATAGAATAGAGAACCCAGATATCCACCCAAAACATTATGCTCAACTAATATTTGGCAAAGGAGGCATGAACATTCAATGGAGCCAAGATAGCCTCTTCAATAAATGGTGCTGGGAAAATTGGACAGATACATGCAAAAAAATGAAACTGGACCACCAACTTACACCATGTACAAAAATTAACTCAAAATGGATACAGGACTTAAAGATTAGAAGGGAAACCATAAAAATACTAGAGGAATCCACAGGCAGCACAATCTCAGATATATGCCGAAAGAACTTCTTCACTGATACTGCTCCAAAGGAAATGGAAGCTAAAGAAAAAAATAAACAAATGGGACTACATCAAAATAAAAAGCTTTTGCACAGTAAAAGAAACCATCAACAAAACAACAAGAAAGATCACTGTATGGGAAAACATATTTGCAAATGTTATCACTGATAAACGTTTAATCTCCAAAATCTACAGCCAATTTATACAATTTAATAAAAGGAAGATGAACGATCGAATAAAATAATGGGCAACGGATCTAAATAGAACCTTTTCAAAAGATGGCAGAAGGAAGGCCAAGAGACACATGAAAACATGTTCAAAGTCATTAATCATCCGAGAGATGCAAATCAAAACAACAATGCGATACCATCTTACACCTGTCAGAATGGCAATCATCAACAAATCAAGAAACGACAAGTGTTGTTGGCGAGGATGTGGAGAAAAAGGAACCCTTGTGCACTGTTGGTGGGAATGCAGACTGGTGCAGCCACTGTGGAGAACAATATGGAGTTTCCTCAAAACACTAAAAATGGATCTCCCATTTGACCCTGTAATCCCACTCTTAGGAATTTATCCTAACAAATCACAAACACCAATCAGAAATAATTTATGCACCCCTATGTTCATAGCAGCACAATTTACAATAGCTATAATTTGGAAACAGCCTAGGTGCCCGTCAGCAGATGAGTGGATCAGAAAACTGTGGTACATCTATACAATGGAATTCTATGCTGCCATTAAAAAGAAGGTACTCTTACCATTTGCAGCAACCTGGTTGGAACTGGAGAGCCTTATGCTTAGTGAAATAAGCCAGTCAATGAAGGGGAGGCATCACATGATCTCACTCATTTGTGGATAATAAAGAACATTATAAACTGATGAACAAAAGGATAGATTCAGAGGTAGTAAAGCTGCAAACAGACTGTGAAATTATAGCAGAAGATTAAAGTTGGTGAGGTAGATAAGAGATCAATCAAAGGACTTGTATGCATGCATATAAGCATAACCAATGAACATAGACACGGGGGGGGGGTTAGGGTATGCCTGGAAGGGAGGGGGGGCAATGGGGAGATATGTATAAAAATTAATAAAAAATAAAAAAAAGATGTATTAACTTTCAATAAATTACTTTACAAATATTTTCTCTGAGAAAGTGATCCTTCTGATAGGTCTAGTCTCCTTTTTCAGATTCATGTCTCTGCGATACTTCTCCCCTACTCCCATACATTAGTCATGCTATCTATACTAGACTGCTTCACTAATAACCCTGAAATATCTTGCCTGGTTCTTACCTACTTCTTTGTCTATGTGAACTTGATAGTTTACTTACGTCACCATTACAGTGCCTTTTGCATTGCATTATTATGACTTGTTTCTTGTCTGCCTCCTCACCTACATTGAAAGTCCTCTAAGAAAATGAGTCTTTCATATTTCTAGGACCCAAACCACATAATAGCAACCAACAGATACAAAATCATGTTCAATAGTTATTAAAATAGAAAGTAGAAAGGCAGAGTTTAAAAATAAAAAATTCCATATACTGATTAAACAATGTGTACATAAAAAATATATAAGAATGCTATAAGATGTAAGTTAAAATAAAAATCATAGGGAGAGAGGGTCATTTTGTGAGACTGTGACAAAAAATGCAAAATACTTTAGTGACAAACAGAATGCTGGTACCAAGCCGGTAAATATAAGATATCATGTGAAAAACTATTCACATTACAGTTCCTGCTAAAAGAGAAAAACAAAACTTAATTTGAATACATCAAAATTATGAGCTTTTGCAGAGTTCTAATGTTACTAATTTCACAACAAAAGAAAAATTAATGTACATACGTACATACATAAACAAATGCTTAATTTGGAACTGGTTTCATGAGAGCTAAATTTAGATCTGTGAATAATAACTCTTAAAACAGCATCTGTGAAGATCCATCTGAAGATAAGTTTGACATTTAAAATGTATTTTGTTTCTTTGTGAAGAAAAACATGGAACTGGTACTGAAAAAATAAAAGGAAGCTTTGTTTTTTGACAGAATAAAATAAAAAAGTGGCTTTGGCAAACTTTATATCCCTCCAAAGATGGTCTGTGCTGCTATGACAAGAAAGTCATATTCAACTTCAGAGACTATTTTTTCCCAGAAAAAAAATGAATCGAGTCTTGTGAAACAGACAGAAAGCTCTAATACGACACTGTGTCCCACAGCCATATTTTTGACTACACATTTTTAATAATATTTAATTAGCCCTTTACAATATGCTAAATAGTACCTTAAAATATAATTCACAATGCACAAAAATCACCCAAAGCTTTGAACAATAGCCTAGAAAGATCAAGGTTACTGTAGCCAAATTTCTCAAAATTTCTAGAGAAGCAGAAGAAAAGTAGCAATCAACAGTGTAGTTAAGGGATTACATGGGTGAGCTCAGTCAGGCTGAAGTATCATGCTTTATTTCTCTAACCATAATCTGGGCCTGTGATAACCTGAAGATGTGTGCAAGCTTAAGTAGGTGTTCTGAGCAGCCAGGTACAAGTAGCAGGCTGTTCTTTGGGAATGTGTTATAAAGGTGCTTCATGACCTTTGACAATGGTAAATCCCAATAACAAGGGCACCCAACTGATCTCAATTTTGCACATCCAGTGGGTTGCAGAAATAGAGCCCTGACCTGAGAGCCTACAAGTCCAGACTAGCATGTAAAAAATAGCCCCAGGCCATTCTCTTGTTTTCTTTGACCCCAGCATGATCCATCAAATAAAAACACAAATTACATATTATATGTTGCTACCATTGACCTCTATATAGTGTCTGTCAGACAATCCAACGGGGATAGAAAAATCCTGAAATAAGAGTATTTTAAGTAGTTTCTCTTTAAAGAACATTATAAAATTTATTTTTAAGATAAAAACAATAAAGCTAGTATGTAATATTAAACTGATATTTATTTTATACAGAATCATATAGCTATTCTGTATTTATGATTCACTTCATGATTTAGGTAAAATTATATAAAAGCTTGTCCAGATTTTATACTATTAAAATTCAAGATTCTCTCATCATTAACATATCTGTTATATGACCCAGTGTACACCAGAAACTTAGTCAACATGTAAGAAGGTTGGTGGAAATAATATTGGAAATTGGCATCTTGTAAAAACAGTGAACTCTCCTAAGACCATCTTTGAATGTGAGAGAAATGCAAAATCTAAGAAATTTACATATTTAAATACTGGCTTTATTCTAAAAATTTGGAACTCAATTTAGTTACTAAGTCAAAGGTCCAATACATAACAGTTCATAATGATTGCTAGTCAATTTTCTGGCTAAACAGGATTGCCATGTGGTTCAACTACAATAAATAATATGAGGAATAAAATAATGACTCATAAAGGAATTATTTTCAATTTCCTATGTAAATTTTTTCTAAATTCTGTATTATACTAAGTGCCTAGTTTCTCCAAATGACTTGTCATTAAGATGTATCACACATATTTCCCATTTGAAAAGCTTCATCATTCAAACTATTTCCATTTTCTATTACTATTACATTCTCCAAATATTCTTAGGATAGGACAAAATAGAGCAGAGATATTTTTCTTTTATTTAGTTTCATTTGCATATTGTGAACAGCATTTCACATCCTGCAGAGAAAATATTATTTAAATTAATTTATATATAACAAAATAAATCTGAAGTGCACATTTGCTCCCTGATTGCTTGTCAACTTCAACCAATATTATAGTGAAACAAAATGGGATGTATTAAAAACACTGTCAGACTGTAGGCATGGCTCAATGGTTGAGCAATGACCTATTAACCAGGAGGTCACAGTTTGATTCCAGGTGAGGGTACATGCCTGGGTTGTGAGTTTGGTCCCCAGTGTGAGGTGTGTAAAAGGAAACCAATAAAAGATCATTTATCATCATTGATGTTTCTGTCTCTTCCTCTCTGTCTCTCCCTTTCTCTCTGAAAACAATAAAAATATATTTTTAAAAAACTATCAGTCCAAAGATGTTGCCTTTCTCATTTTAACTAAGATGAACATTTAAATGGCTTGAAATTAAACAAAACAATTAAGAAAATATAAACCATGGGTTTTCATATGTGAGAAAATAACTTTTTATCCAATAGGTTAGATTCTCATTCACAATCTTATTTGAAAAGTTAGTACAAAACAGCATGTTTCTTACCAGTGTAAGGTGTGGCATAAGTAGAGGCATGAAAAATATAATTAGGGGGAAATCCAAAATTGTTTGGGCAGAATATAATAGTGAGATTAATATCTGACTGGTGTTTTGCCAAATACTATCTATACAAATATAAAAACTGTACTTATTAAGTACCTTCTTGCTCATGATGCTATGTGGAGCTAATTTAGAGAATTTTATTTTTTAATGATGAAGACAGTACAGAGAAATTTATTTTCACAGAGCTCTTTTGGACATAAACTAAAGACCCAGCATAGGAAAGATGTCTACTAAGAACATTTTAGATGCAATTAACCTCTCATCCATTAGCCAGATGAAAATGTTGAAGTGGTCAGATATTCCACTGTATCATGGACAGGTTATTTCAGTCATTCCAATAACTTCAAATATAAGTCTTTGCATTCCAGAGGACTTCTCAGTGAAAGATCAAGGAGAGTGAAAGGCAGAACAGAAGAGTGGACTACAATGAAAGATAAACATTTTAAATTTGGTTTATTATGTATGTGATTCTATGAAACTAGACATCTATGTATATATAAAAAGCTATTATGCTAAGTGTCCTTCCCTCCATCCAGGTAATGACATCATGTAGCAAAACCTGGCTTCCTCCCCTAATGACAACTAGCCAGCCTCCTTGCATTTTCTTTAGCCCAGGAACACAACTTGCTTTATAGCCAGGTGCAAACACTTTACACTATAACCAAATGTCTGTAAAGTGTTTCCTGTGCCTCATCTCATTTGATCCTCAAAGAAGTCCTGAAGTAGGTAGATAGGAGACCTGATGGAATCCTATTTTCTTTTCATTAGCCAGAAAACAGAGATTTAGAAAGTTTAACTTGACTTGACTGAAAAGAAGTAAGAAATGGTGTATCTTGAAAATGACTTCAGGTTTTCTCACTGTGCAGAATATAGTCAAACACTGCTGCAGTTAAATATGTTACCCTTTGTTCTCCCTATGTGATCTACAATAATAATCTGCTTTGTGGTAATATTTACTGCTGTGTTGCTGACAATTACTTGAAAGAGAAGTTGGGATGCTTCACTGGGCTGGAAAAAGTTTAGCTAAATCAGAAACCAAGGCTAATTAAGCACGTTTTTCTATATCGATAAAAGGCTAAGTTGACTCACGCATGTGTGGTACATATAAAGCTCTTGCTGGCGCCAATTTCATGCGTTGTTCCATCTATCACTGTCAATTGTCAATTGGTTGACACTTCTATTATAGAGAAAGGGTGAATAGAGTTATTAAAATATTTCTTCTAATTAATTTCCTTTCAATGTGCATGAATTCGTGCACTGGGCCATTAGTAGAATATAATGGTCACAGGATGTGCACTTGATATATAATTTACTTTATATGAAAGGTTTATGATAATTCCTTTATGATGTAGTTCTGTACAATACATCTTCATTTGTTAATATCTGAGTCCAGGGATTCCTAGTTAATGAGGATTCCAAAATCAATTGCCAGGAAAAGTTTGTTTTACACAATTTATTAAAATGACTAATTTCACCACCTGTAATGTTCAAAACAATTGAGCTTTATTAGCCAAGAAAGTGTATTTGATACTGGAATTTGTTATTAATTAATTTAGTCAAGAAGCAGCTTGAAATATTTGAAACAAAGATGCTTAAAACAAAAAATTAAGAGAATAAAACAATATCGGCTATCTGATGCAGCTGGATATTTTACTAGATACAGTTAATGGAACTAAATTCAAAATATGTCAGCCGAGTGACATTCTGAATTCTAGTTCAAGATAACCTAGGTACCTTGCATTGTTTTGGCCAATGTAAAGTGATTGGTTTTTGGAGGTATCTTAGCAAGTAAAACATTTTAAAAGAAACTAAGTTAATTGTCTATAGAAAGTGAAAACAAAGATAACACTTGATTAGAATGAAATGCCAAAGAACACTTAATTTTTTAAAAACCTATACAAGTAGATCCTTGAAAAACAGTAAATCTCTACCCATAATAGAAGATGAAAGTACACTTATTGAAGACCCGATTGAAGTTAAAAGCTATCAGGAAAGAATTATCTGATGTAACAAATACTTGAAAATCATGCAAGCCTTTCCTGCAATAAGTAATGTGGCAGGTAATGTTCTCTGTTTTTACATCAGAATATATTATATAATGTTATATATTTATGTAAAGATAAATATGGTTTACTATAAGTTTCTTGCATTCAAGGAGAATTGTGTATGCCAAAACAATCTGTATTTTACTTTGCAGATACTTTCAAGAAAAAAATAAGTCAAACTTACAGAAATAGATTAGAATGATGGTTGCCAGAGCTTGGAGGATTGGTCAAAGGGTACAAATTTTCTGTTATCAAGTGAACAAGTTATGCAAATGTAATGTATACTATAGTTACTTTGCTTAATAATACTGTCATTTACTGGAAATTTGCTAGAACAATCATCTACCTGGGCTAAGACAGTAACTAGAATCTGAATATTGCTTCAACTCTTATTTATAAAAACATAAAAGGATGAAATTCAATTTAACAAGCATTCCTTTCTGTATTCCAGACATTAGGAGGCTATAAACATGAGTAGTCTAGGCTGAATTCTTACTGGGATCTTGATCTAGCAAAAGAAATAGATATAGGCATTACAATAATAGTTATTAGCAAACTGTCATTTAAAATATTTAGCAACAATGGGCAGGACCAATTGCAACAGATAATACCCTTTAAATTGTTGCATTAGGGCAGCCAGATGGCAAGATCTATGGTCTATGTTATTCACTAACTGGAGAAGTACTCGTCTATTTTAATAGCTGGTATGATGGTCCTGGTGGGTAGCATCAGCTCTGCACACCAAATACTATAAGTTCTGAGGAGGCATGCACAAAGCTTTATCCAAGTGACAGATTTTTCATTAGTGGGCCACAAAGTCAGAGTGCTGTTTTGTGCATCTCACTCACTTTTGATTTTTTGATGAAGCATAATCTGTCAGCTATTAAAGTGAGCTTCTTGTGTGGCAACAAAAAATCAGGTTTAAAAAATTAAATCAGCATGAATATAAAATTGTGTGACTACAGTCATATACTACATATGAACTGATGTTGAGAAAATATTTAGTAAGAACTGTGGTATTTAATATGTCATCATTGGAGATGGTGTATTAAGGGCCTAGCTATATTCTTAGTGCAATTAATGTCATTGAGGGGGCACTTAAGTTTGTTTATAAGTTTATAAAAGATAGATTTTTGAAAAGTAGAAGTACCGAGTTACTGAAATTCTCACCAATTTCAGCATGTTACATACTTAGCTTTGGGATATGTTGTCCTGTAAAGGTAAGTTTTCTATCCATTTTTCCTCAAATGGCTCCAGAAAAAAAAAAAACCAAAACTCCTCATTTCACAAACACTCTGAGGTTTACACTTCCACAGAGATATGAAGTACTTTTGAGATACAATAAAATGTGTGAATCTATGTGGAAATTTTGACTGTGTGACCATATGATATCTCCATACCTCTCCTCTTCCTGAAATTTAAGCAGCTCGGGACAATTCATTAAGGTGGAATGAGCTCAGTTTTATTTGTTTAACCTTAGTACACATGTTGAACTTGATTATGAACACCTACCCTTTTTTTCAACATGCCAGTGACACTCTTTGTGAACGTATTTCTTCAGTTTTCAGTTAAATGGGATCATATAGCTTTGTGTTATACACAGGTGATTTATTGAGCAGTCAACAATATTGAGATTCTTAGAACTTCACTTCCAAAGTCACTGATGTGAATAAGCAAGTAAGCAATACTCAGCATTAATATACTAAATCTCAATAATCTGTCACAATTTCTTCCAAAATAACCTTAAATTGATGATAATTAAAATCACAATGTGAAAGAAAATTCAGTCCCTTAATTATATTCTCCATCACAACAGGCAAATCCTACAGCTTGAGCTACCTGCTCAATGACATAATAGAAATTGAATGTACGAACCTTCTCTTTTGATTTAAAAAAAATGTTGAAATCTTAATTTGTCCCCCCCTTTTTTTTGAAAGTGCTAATGTGTGCAGAATGAACTTGATTTTTCCATGTTTAAGACAAGCTATAAAATTTAACAGATATAAACTGCCTAAATAGGATTTTTTAAATTGTTAAAACTCATGCAAACAATACTACATGCTGAGGTTAATTCCACTTGTATAATAGGCTGTTTAAGGGATATTATTTGGGATACAGAGAAAAAATTACCTGATTCTGACCAGGGTTACTAAGAAGAGGCAATTCAGGACACCTTTGAAGACTGAGTAATAAACTGATATTTAGAAAAGGGAAGAAAGTAGATTATAGGCAGATAGAATGACAGAGAATTAGAGAATTCAGAACCATAAAGACACATGTATAGAGTAGATAAAGAAAAATAAATTGGAACTTAAAAAAACACCTTAATAGATTATTAGACAGTCTCCTCATTTTGAAGATGAAGAAAATCCCAGAGAAGCTATGTCCTGACAAACTGTAGACAGCAAGATTTGACACCTGAATACTAAATTTAAAAATGTAACCTTAACTTTTTTCCCAAAATCCAGACTCAACAGCCAGCTGCAAATCTCTCCACTTCAATGTCCTATAGAAATGGCAGAACTACTGTCTAAAATTGAACTTACCTTCTCTTTAAAAATTTGTTCTGTAATCTAAAACTTCCAGGTTTGTTATGACTTCCCATCCCCTCAGATTCCTAAATTAGAAATGTAAATGTCCTCTATGGTTATTGTCCTCCCCATACTTCAAGGTAGCCAGCAGATTATAAAGAGTGACTTCAGAATGTATCTCAAATCCAATTTCTTTGTTCCATCTCCTTCCATCATTGATTTAATTTGGGTTCTTTATTAAAATTAAAATTTTTGCTTTACTTTTTATTTTAGTATTTTTAAAAAAATCTTTATTATTGAGAGTATTACAGATGTCTCCTCCTTTTATTCCCTTTACTCTCTACTACTTGGTTCCTGCCCCACCTTAGCCATTCACCATCCTATTGTCTGTGTCCATGGGTTATGCATATCTCTCTATATAAAAGCCCAAGTGATCAGCCAACCAGCTGACTGGCCAGTAGCTATGACACAAAATGACCACAGAGCGCAGATACTAAATGCACAGGTATGAAAGCATGAAACAGACTGATGAATCTTAGAGAGAAGCAGGGAAGGGGAAGAGATTAACCAAAGATCTTATATGCATACTAGAGGCCAGGTGCACAAATTCATGCACCAGCCTGGTCTGTGGGGATTAGGCCTAAATTGGCTCTCCAACATCCCCTGAGGGGTCCTGAGTTGTGAGAGGGCATGATTAAGTGACCCCACCTGTACACAAATCCATGTGCTAGGCCTCTAGTATGTATATAAATTCTTTGGTTAATCTCTTCCTATCCAGCCCTCCCCACTTATCTCTAAGATTCCTCAGTCTATTGAATGCTTCAGTGTCTTTGGGTCTATTTTGTCCCTCAGTTTATTTTGTTCATTAGATCCCACATATTAGAGAGATCATGTGATATTCATCTTTCTTTGACTGGCTCATTTCACTTAGCATAATCACTTCTAGGTCCTGTCATGCTGTCTCAAAGGATAAAAGATCCTTTTTTCCACAATACAATTAAAAAAGTAGACAGTCGAGACCAGTTTGGCTCAGTGGATAGAGTGTCGGCCTGTGGACTGGAAGGTCTCAGGTTCGATTCTGGTTGGGGGCATGTACCTTGCTTGTGGGCACATCTCCACTGTGGGGCATGCAGGAGGCGGCTGATCAATGTCTCTCTCTCATCAATGTTTCTGATTTTCTATCTCTCTCTCTTCCTCTCTGTAAAAAATCAATAAAATATGTTAAAAAAAAAGTAGACAGAGGACCTGAATAGACACTTCTCCAAAGAAGTCATATAAATGGCCTAGAGAAATATGAAAAAATGCCAATGTCACTAATCATCAGAGAGATTCAAATTAAAAACAACAATGAGGTAGCATTTCACACCTTTCAGAATGGCTATGATTAATAAATCAAGAAACAATAAGTGCTGGCTGAGGGTGTGGAGAAAAAGGAACCCTAGTGCACTGTTGGTGGAAATGTAGACTGGTAGAACCTAGAAAACAGTATGGAGTTTCCTCAAAAATTAAAAATAGAACTGCCCTTTGACCCTGTGAAATATATTCTAAGAATCCCAAATACCAATAAGAAAGAATATGTGCACCACTATATTCATAGCAGCATTGTTAACAATAGCTAAGATTTGGTAACAACTCAAGTGTCCATCTGTAGATGAATGAATAAAAAAATAGTGGTACATTTATACAATGGAATACTATGCAACTATAAAAAAGAAGGACTTATACCCATTACTTCAGGTGATTCAACTCTCATTTGGATTATTGAAAGAGCCTCCTATCTGTTCTCCCTACTCAGTATGTGGAGTGTGTAATGCCAGAAGGGCCTCCATACAAGATTCGGGCTAGGGTTGTAGACTTGGTAGTTATTCGTATAGAAGGACTATTAGAAATGTTGGAAACAAATGGTATGGTCCTCTCCTCCCAAAAAGGAGGGTGAAAAAAGAAGAGGTGAAGATAAAAAAAACCAAGCAATATACTTTACTTTTTTACAGTATACTGCTGATTATTTTTTACAATCTTGCATGAATATGTGGAATATTTTTTCATCAGCTTACTAGTTGTCAGAAAATTATCTATCCAGACTTTTCAAATAATTACAAGCAAACATATTAATAGTTGATGATAAGGCTATGTAGAACAAAATGCTAAGCTATATAGTGTTTAATGATTAACCAGCCACAGTAAACAACAACAACAACACCTCTGTGAATTCAATTATAAATTTGTGTAAAACTATTGCTTAATTGGTACCAATTCTTTGAAGTTTGAAGAAGCAGAAAGTAGCCCCAAAATATATTTTTAGAACTCCACATACTTAACTATATGGAGACTGTATTAGGAACTGTATAAATGAAAATGACAACCTTATATTATGTTCATTTTATCTGTCATTATCTCAAGATCAGTTCTTTCCATTGCTACAGAAATGTTCTTAATTAAATTTCTAAGTCAGTGACTTAATCTCAATTTGCTCACCATTTATCATTTTCTTTGTACATGTCCAGTGTTTAGTCCTCTTCTCTCTCCTTAAAAATGTTTCTCAATCCTCACTGTACATCAACTAGAAAGTTTTTAGAAAATTCCCATCATCTCGGTCCCACCCCAGACATTTCCATTTAATCAATTTATACTTAGATGTAGGCACTATTATTATTTTCTAAAGAACACACAGGTTTGAGAGTCACTGATTTAAGCTCTCTCCCATTGTTGGAAAATAGTCTACAGATTCAAAATTTATTATTACCTCACCCTCTTACTTTCCTCACCTATAGGTTAATATATCCAAATCCCTATTTAACATCTCAACAAGTACAAAAGTACTCTTGATCATTCCTCTCACATGTTTGCTATTCCCCAACTGACTGTTCACCTTCTTACAGGTAAAATATCTAAAAATATGAAATTTTATTTTTATTCCTATCATCCTTGATCTCCCTGCTGATATTCTTGTCCACTTATAGCAGGGTGAACTTTTAAAAATGTAAATTGCTTCAAACCCTCCAATGATTTGTTTACACTTAGAGCAAAGCCAATTCCCTTTGTGCAGTCTTTATATACATACATGTAAACCTGTGTGCACGTGTGTGTGTGTATGTAAGCCAAGGCATGAAAGTGGAGGACATGAATATGTCCTTTCATTTGTGGATTCCCAGGAAGTTTTGCAAGCTAATCTGAAGATATTCTTCCCTACGTTTCTCACGTTTCTCTCCCAGCTACTTTTCCAGGGAACAAAGGGTCCTGGAGCCTGCCTATGAGCCAGACATTTACTAGCTCTGCCGTTTCTGTATCAGGGAAAGGTGTCAGGATCCTGGGGTGTCATACTGTGACACCTGAGGCAATGGGTATGGGGGTAGGAGGTATTCAGGACACCTGCATGGTTGTCAAGTGGTACAACTGTACTCAAGATACCCCAGCTAAAATGTTAGTACAGTTATGTCATCACCTTTCATAGTATCATTATGTATACTTATAAAAAAGTGGAAATAATCTAAAACATCCTAATTGGATAAAATTTAATCCATTTTACATTATAAACAAAAAAGAAGGCAGATGCCAAAAGTGTCATGCCAATATATATAGTATCAGCCCCTACATTTAAAAATAGTGTGTGTACTACATACACATGCAGATATCTAGAAAGCTTGAGATCAAACTGTTCAGAATAGTTATTGGGAAAGACTGAAGAAAGGGATGGAATTATTAAAACGAACTTCATGTTTTATTTTATATCTACATATTGTTTGATTTTTTTCAATGCTCCTAAGTAATTTTGGTAATTAAAAACATCTGTTAGAGAAAGGTGTTGTAGGGATGTGTGTATATATGTGTGTGCATTGTTTTTTAAAATCAAAAGTTGGGGATAAAAGACAGGGAATATGGTATGGGGGCTGTTTGGAAATTCTTTTTAATTCATGGTACTTGAAGTAATGACTAATAAGCAAGGTGTTTGCACTAGTTACCGATGGTGAATAAGGAAACTTTTAAAATATTACATAATTTGCCCTGGCTGGTGTTCTCAGTGGTTAGAGTGTCAGCCCAAGCATCAAAGAGTCTTGGATTCAATTCCTGGTCAAGGCCATGTACCTGAGTTTCGAGTTTACTCTCTGCCCCCGGTCAGGGTGAGTGTGGGAGGCAACCAGTCTGGGTGTCTCTCTCATGTCAATAATAACAGTCAAAGGTGCATGGATGGGCATTATTTATTAAATTTGACAGCAGATTTATTAGCTCCACCTCCGGCACATGAGAAAATATGGTAGTCTAATGTTCTTAATAGTTACTCCCTCACAGGAGTGTCATGAAAATGAAATATCTTGCTTATGAGTCTATCCCAGTGAAAAGATCTATAAATAAAATAATAATCTTTGTCACTTCATGAAGAAAGCAACATAAATAGTGAATTATGGGTCCTGTCTGCAGTATAGTTGTTATTTACTGATTTGTTTTTGTTTCCAACAGGGACAGAGACTTGCTTCTCTTTTAAATTTGCAGAAATCTAGTACATCACAGAGCAGAGATGAAAGAGGAAATATTTGGATGTCTGTTTTTGAAACTGTTTTTAAAACAGTCCACAATTATGGGAAGTGTTTTTCACTGAAATAAATAGGGCTGTGTCTCTGTGACTCTATGGTTGTAACTGAGCCAGTGAATTCACTTAACCTCTTTTTGCCAAAGCAAGATGACACAGTAATGTTAACCTCACTATGGAGGGTTATTATAAATTCCCAGACATCTGCATGCTCCTAGATACCATGGAAGATGGAACTTTAAAAGCTACTTTATCGGTCTTTTGCCTTTAGAAATATGCCATTTTAATCTGCTAAGCAGCTACAATATTATTTAAAAGATTATGAATGTACTAGTGGCCTGGTGCATGAAATTCATGCACATTAAAAGGGAATTAATTGGAGGAAATATTTTAGTATTGCTATTTGCCCTTTCTCTTTAATAGAAGTGTCAGAAATGAAAGAAAATTAGTGAAATGTATATGAAAATGTTCCTCCTGTCAGAGTCAAGTGTGGGGCATGCCGCAGGACCCAGAGTGAAGTCCCTGCCCACCCGTGTGCATCTCAAAATCGCATGAGACCTAGACCAGCCTCACCCCCATTGGGTGAGATTCAGACCTGGCTGGCCCTATCCCTGTCAAGCTATGCCAAGTGGAGGGCACAATCTCAGGTCCCCCAGACCAGCACCAGGGTGGGGGCAAGCCCACAGAGTCGGGGGCATGGCTCAGGTCCCTCTTCAGGCCCCATCGGGTGGGGGGTGCGGCCTCAGGTCCCCCACCCCGACACAGCACCATGCATCCTTAGGTCCCTGCTTATAACTTGTTACAGGAGCCCTGCCTCTGCTTTGGACACAGCCATCTTGTGATGGTGTGACAGAGTGAGAGTCAATTTGCATATCACCTCTTTATTATTTAGGATAAATAAGTTTCACTTACTTAAGTTTCATTATTCTAAAAAAGTTGTCCATTTTTTGAAAATATATTTTTATTGATTTTTAGAAAGAGGGGGAGAGAGAGAGAGAGTTAGGAATATCAATGAGAAACAAAAATAAAAAATCTGCACACTCCCTACTGAGTACTGAGTGGACAACCTGGGAATCAAACTGAGCCCTCTCTATTCCTGGGTCATTGCTCAATTGCTGAGCCACACCACCAGGCAAAAGATGTCTATTTTTAATAACATTTTTATTGTTGAAAGTATTACAATTGATCTCTTTTTGCCTCCATTGAGCCCCTTCTAAATTATTGTCTTTTAATTTTGACTTCTGCCTCTTGGGACTTCCACATAGCCCACTGAAAATCACTTTTAGTTCACTTTTTTGGGTAGGTTTTTGTTTTTCTCTTACAATTATATTAGTTGTGCAATATTAGTACCACATTAAAATGTCAAAAAACATTTCATAAATACATTTTTACATTCCAGAGGAGGTGAAATATATACAAGTCAGCATCTGGAAGTCAGTTGTACAGAAAACAAGCCCATAACACTAACCTCATACACCACTTACACATAGTTGCCCTTGATGCAGGAGAGTTGTTCCCTCTCACATCATTTTCTTCTACCTATCCATCTCCCCACCACTAGTCATAAATATAACTAATTGTTGGAAACTTACTTTAATGAAAGGAAGCACAGTCAATGACACATCATTCATACAAACCAAGATGTCCAGGGATGTTGGTATCTGGTTTGAATTTAGTTATTTTTGAACCATTAGATTCCACTCTGACATCTGGAACTTGGTCAACTATCTACTGATCTGTTGATTTAATGAGAGAATTTGATACCTGGTGTAATCTGAAAATCCATTTCCCTACTTTTCAGGTATATAGATTTTACCCAATTACCCCTAGAATGCATTTTGATACTTAAACATGACTAGACCTGAACTTAATGAAATTCAGAGTGTTTTAAATATAACAAAAATCAAAACATAGTCGAGATGCTTTGGAAAGATATCTAGCTGGAAAGGGGTGATGCCATATCACACATAATATGATACAAGGTAGTCAATTAAACATTTCACTGTATATTTTTAAATGTTAAGCCTTGTGTTTTTTTTTAATATAGTTTATTGATTTTTTACAGAGAGGAAGGGAGAGGAATAGAGAGTTGGAAACACTGACGAGAGAGAAATATCAATCAGCTGCCTCCTGCACATGCCCCAATGGAGACGTGCCCGCAACCAAGGTTCATGCCCCTGACCAGAATCAAACCTGGGATCTATCAGTCCTCAGGCCGATGCTCTATCTACCAAGCCAAACCAGTCAGGGCAAGCCTTGTTTTTGAACTGAGATTAGAAAAGGGAGGCAGATGTAAATATCCGTTTCTTTTCCTTTTTCTTTCCATGTATCTCCCATCATTAAGTATGAACAATGAAGTTCCATATAAATTCCACTTAACTTATTGATCCTCATTAAAAAAAAAACTTGAGAATTACATATAGAGGTATTTTTTTCCATTTTACAAATGGAAAAAAAGGCTCATAATTACCCAGTCATTAAGGGTTCTTAACCATATTTTTTATTTTCTATTTACTTGCTGAAAGGTTCTAGTAAGTGATCCAAATTTTAATTAAGGAGTCTTAAGATGTGCTATGAAAAGTGGTCAGATACTGTACTATGCGGTAACAAAGTATTGCCTGCCAATATTAGATATGTGAGAATGATATAATGGTTGGAATATATTTTCCCTGAGGTTTGCAAACAGGGTGACAAATAATGTACAAGATACCCAGTTAAGTTTGAATTTCAAATAATGAATATTTTTCAGTGTAAGCATGCCCTAAAATTTATATGGGACATCCTGTACTAAAAATTTACTTGTCTTTATCTAATATTTATTCTTCTTTAAGTGTCTTTATTTTTTAAATATAATTTTATTTATTTTAGAGAGGAAAAAAGAAGAGAGAGAGAGAGAAACATCAATGATGAGAGAGAATCATTGATCGGCTGCCTCCTGCATGCCCCCCAATGGGGAATGAGCTGGCAACTTGGGCATGTGTCCTTGACTGGAATTGAACCCAGGATTCTTCAGTTTATCAGGACGAAGCTCTATCCACTGAGCAAAACCAGATGGGGCTAAGTGTTCTATATTTTTATTTGCTAAATCTAGCAACCCTATTTACAAAGCACTTGATAAATATTCAGCCTATGTACCATCATATTGAGCTCTTGACCTGCCCCCGTCTGTATCAAACCTAAAAACATGCAATAAATCTATCACAAAAAGAGCAAATTGATGTTCATAGATCTTTAGTGGATGAAGGTATTTCCTTTCCTAATTACTATTGAAAAAACTATCATTGCCAAATTAGTATTTGATGGTTGAAAGTCAGATGTGCCCAAATCCTTTATTGGACTAGCCCAAGGGACTGTAACATTGTAGAATGGTCCAGCTTAAGTGATCTCCTACGAGATCCTTTTAGGGGTAACACATCTCCTTACACCTGAGGACCAAACCCCTGCTTAAAATATTTCCATACAGAAAAGGAGAGTCTTATATTAAGTAAACTTAATAATTATAAAATAAACATAGCCCTAGTGTCACCTAAATAGGTGGTTTCCTTTTCTATCTAAAAATGTACTTTATTTTATGATCATATTTGAGCATTCCTTTATTTCCCTTAAAATTATCTATACTAATAAAAGGGTAATATGCTAATTAGACTCGGCATCTTCCGGATGACCTTCCAAATGTCCTTTCTGAAAGAGCCAGGCCTCTGGTGAAGCTGTCCATGGTCCCAGGAGCCTGTGGCTGGCCAGAGGAGGGAAGACTGGGTCCTGGGTATGGGGGCTGAGATACAGGTGGTTAGGGGTGATCAGGCCAGCAGGGGAGCAATTAGGGTTGGTGAGGCCAGCAAGGGAGCAGTTAGGGAAAGGCAGGCAGGCAGGCAGGTGAGTAGTTAGGAGCCAGTAGTCCCAGATTGCAAAAGGGATGTTCCTGTGGGATTGGGCCTAACCCAGCAGTCATACATCTCCTGAGGAGTTCTAGGTTGGAGAGGGTGCAGGCCAGGCTGAGGGAGCACCCTTCTGCCATGCATAAAATTTCATGCACCAGGCCTCTAGTGTATAAATGAAATTGTAGGAGTGTCCCTAGCCTCTCTTGCCTCTGAGAGGTCATGGGGACAAAGGTAATAAAATAGCACTAGTACTTGCACCTCCATTCATTTCCCTGGCCTCTCAACTTTTATGACAGTCTCCAGTTCCAAGATCTACTGGTAACAAGGAAGTTGATGAGTATTTCTGGAAACACCAGGGCTTTGAAACATAACCATAAATAGGATGGTTGATTTAAAAATCACCCTGAACATTATCAATGAGATCTCTTTTACCTTTAATCCAAAATTGTAATCAATAAACATGCTACCAGGACATAGCCAAAGCCAGGGGAGAGACGAAGATACATTTTAGAAAAAAGTTAGTAAATGAAAAAAAGTACTTTATTTAAAATTTGATATGCCTGAATGAATCCTGAAGCTAATTTTTACTCTGCAAGATTTAAAAATATATAACAAGAAAAAAAAAGTTGACTGTCACTTTAAAGCTAATGTCCCAATCTCCAGGAATGTGAGCTACTTTTCTCAGTGGATGGTAACATTTGGGGATAAATTTGGAAAAGTACTGCATTTAAATCAGTGGAAATCCAAAGTAGAATAAGCAAGTGAACCAGAGTGTAGGCCTTAAGAGGAAAATATACATATTCACACACACACACACACACACACACACACACACACACACAGCCCTAACCAGTTTGGCTCAGTGGATGAAGCGTTGGCCTGTGGACTCAAGGGTCCCAGGTTTGATTCTGGTCAAGGGCATGTACCTTGGTTGTGACCGCATCCCCAGTAGGGGGTGTGCAGGAGGCAGCTGATTGATGTTTCTTTCTCATCGATGTTTCTAACTCTCTCTCCCTCTCCCTTCCTCTCTGTAAAAAAATCAATAAAATATATACAAACACACATACACACATATAGGTTGATGATTAAAAAGAAAGTAACACAAGCCAGAAATAATTGTAAAAAGGGATGGCAAGCTCTTCATCACGCACAATACAGATACAACATAGTGATGATTTAACCAGATCTTAAATGAAATCACAAATAGCTAACAATTTTAAGATTACTCTTTGCAAGATGCTGTATATCTCCTATGTGGTATACCCCACTCTCTTTGACCTTTGCAATGCTAGCTGATGGTTATATGAACCTATCACAATAGATAACATTTAAAAATATAAAATAAAAAAATTGAAAAACTATATAATAGATTTGTGACATATTTTCAATTTCTATTATTTTTAAAAATATATTTTTATTGATTTCAGAGAGGAAGGCAGAAGGAGAGAGGGATAGAAACATTAATGATAAGAGAGAATCATTGACTAGTTGCCTCCTGTACCCCCTTACTGGGGATTGAGTTTGCAACCTGGGCATGTGCCCTGATCAGGAATCAAGCCATGATCTCCTGGTTCTTAGGTTGACACTCAATCATTGAACCATGCTGGTTGGGCAATACCATAATTTCCTTATCCAAATATCCATCAATAGACACTTAAGTTGTTTTAATATCTTTATGCTGTAAATAATGCTTCAATGAACATGGAAGGCATATAACTTTTGGAATTTTTGTTTTTGTTTTCTTCAAATAAATACCCAGAAATGGAAATGCTAGATCATATAGCGGTTCTATTTTTTAATTTCTGAGGAACCTCCATACTGTTTTCCATAGTGGTTATACCAATTTAAATTTCCACCAACAATACATATCCCTTTTATTTTTCACACTCTCACAATACTTGTTATTTTTTAATGTGTGTTTTATAGTGTATACAGTATAATGATCCAGGATAGAGCTTATTGTAGGTAGCTTATTAATAAATACAAAAAATAAATCAGGAGTGCATGTTTTATAATAATGTATATTTTACAATAAGTATAACAAATAAAATATATTGGGAAAATAATATTTATACAGAATAAAGTGGCTCAATAAAAATATTTGAAGACCCCCTTGGTTTAAACTATTTTGAGGCAATTTATAAGGAAAACAGATGCTAGGAGCTATTACCAAAAATCATCTAAAAACAGTGATTAGGTATGTTCAATACAGTAAACAGAATACAGGATGGGGTTGGAGTTTCTTCTATAGGAGGAAAATGGGGGGCGGGGAGTATAACTGAAGGAGAGAAAAAGCCTTTTGTAATTGGGGAAAAACTACATAAGATTTTTTCTTCCAAAGTAAAAGGTGTATTGCATTTTCCTTGGTGCAGGTTTAAAAGAAAGAAGGGGCTTTGGGCAAGAGAAATCTGAAGGACCTTTGATGCTAATAAGTTCAAAGTCCAGAACAACATAAGCTTCAGGCACAATGAATCTTGCTCCTAAAGGATGAAGAGACATTTTTGAAAGAGAATAAAAAAGTCAAGGGTTACTCAGCCTTTGCCCTGAATCCTTTTTTTCCCACTGACCCAGTCTCATACCTAAAAGTATTTTCCATTTTGATATCTTCAAATACCAAACTTCCCAACCCAGAATTCTCCCTTGAACTCTGGACCCGCATTTCCAACTGTCACCTGGTGAAATCTGTAGATTTCAATCTGACTTAGTATTGCTTCAACATGAATTTATTGAAGATCCTTCCCTAGGACTGTCTTTAGCAAGAAAATGCACTGATCATTTACATCTTGAATATCCTTGTCTGCCTGAGATCCATTTCTCACTGCTGATTGATAACTGCATTCTGGTTTCATAAATCTGTTTAATTAGGTCAGAGTTCACTCCTGAGGAATGAGTCATATACTGGCATGCCAACCAAATCATTTTCTAAGCACATAAGGCAAACGTTGGAAGTTTGGCAAGACACAAGCTCTCTGAAGTTTGTTGGGAGGCAGCCTAAGGCCCTCTTCTTGGAGGAGCATAACATCCCTTTCATACCCTTACTGCTTTGTGTGCACCAAACACGATTATATTGCTTTTGTTCAATTTCTGCCCTATATGCCAGACACTGTTCAGAATATTGAGGATGCAAAATTGTTAAATATGGCCCCTGTGAGCTGGAAACGTGTATCTAAGCAAATCCATGTACACAGTAAATTATGTCAAATATTCCAGTATGGTATCAATGCTATTGAGCTCTGAATTAATGCTTGAGCTGAGTTTCAGTAAATGAGGACTCAGGGGGTGACATGTGTGAGATAACAGAAACTTTATATGTTGTCTCTGCTTACAGTTCCAGGCACAAAGCTCCTAAAACCCTTGTGATTTCCTAAGTGATAAGAGCAATAGCAGCATCTTTTGTTCTAAAATGAGGTGATTCAGAGTGGGTTCCTGGGTGGCCCCTGGATGGGGGATGATCACCAGAAATACCAAGCCATGATTAGAAGCTTGAGATTTCCAGCCTGACTGCTTATTTCCAGGGAGGAAAGAAGGGCTGGAAATAAAGTTAATAACTGATCATGCCTACATGAGGAAGCCCCCCCTCCCCAAATCCTATTGATATGAGTTATGAGAGCTTCCAAATTCACAGGTACAGAAGTTTCTGATCTCAGGACCTATGTTCCCAGACCTCACCTTATGTTATGTCTTCCTCTGGCTGTCCATCAGTATTCTCTATCATTTCCTTCAATAACTGGCAAACATAAATAAGTGTCTCCTTGAGTTCCATGAGCCACTCCTGCAAATGAATCCAATCCTAAAAGGGGGTCATGGGAACCTCAATTTGTAGCTAAGTTGGATAGAAGTTTCTAGGTAACTTGGGGACCTCTACTTACTAGTGATGGAGGTCGTCTTGTGGTATTGAGCCTCTTAACCTGTGGGATCTGACACTGTAAGTAGATAGTGTTAGCACTGTGTTAAAATTATAGGATACCCAGCTGGTGTTTCAGAGAATTGCTTGTTGTGGGGAAAACCCCCACAGGTCTGGTGTCAGAAGTGTTCTGACTCTCTGACCATTGAAAAACACAGCTGTTTGTCTTTTTCTGTTCAGGCAACACAGTATCATAGACTAAGAGGATTATAAATATCATTTTTTCTTACATAGTTTTGGAAGCTAGGAAGTTATGATAAAGGTGAAAGCAGAGTCAGTGTCTGATGATGACTTGTTTTCTGGTTCATAGATGGCCATCTCTTTGCTGTATTCTGGCTTGGAAATGAGGAAAGTCTCTTTTATAAGGGCACAAATGGGGGTTCCATCCTTAAGACACCATCTCCAAATACCATCACCAAGAGGATTAGGTTTCAATAAATGAATTTGGGGGGATCACAAACATTCAGTCTATAGTAGCACTGTATTAAATAGCATGCTCACCACTATTGAATGAACTGGCTAAGAAGAGATGACTTTGTTAGAAGAGAGACAAGAATACTGGAGAAGGACACAGAAATTACTTATAAGATCAATTATCACATGAACAATATTTAAGAGAGATATCTATTTTATACAGAAAAGAGAAAAATTTTCAAGATCACTATCTTGGAGCTAACATTTTCATGGAATAAGAAGGATTGATCAATGACCTCTGTAGATGATTATAACAATGAGAGATATTTGGTAGTATATTTTGATAGAATGATTTTGATGCTAGTGTTTTTTAGGGAAGAGGGTTGTCCTATGATCTGAAAGGAATTAGGAATTATATTCCATATCATACAGTGGAATGAGATGATTTATCACCAATTCTATTACCTGTAGAAAGAGCTTCCTGTATTACATCCTCTATTTAAATACTCAGAGCATTTTTTACTTTCCTATTTATATATTTTTATTTATATATTTATTACATATTCTAATTTGTATGTTTATTATTTATTATTTGCTTTTTATTATTTTTCACAGTATTTATGGTCATTATATTATATAATATAACTAGAATTCTGGTGCATGAATTTGTACACAGGTGGGATCCCTGGGCCTGGCTGGTGATCAGGGTTGATCAGGGCTAGCAGGCTGGAGGGGAAGGAACACGGGAGGTTGGCTGTGGGAGTGTACTGACCACCAGGGAGCAGCTCCTGTATTGAGTATCTGAGTATCTGTCCCCTGGTGGTCAGAGTGTATCACAGTGACTGGTTGACCAGTCATTCTGTCATTCAGACATTTGGTCATATATATATATATATATATATATATATATATATATATATATTTGAGGTGCACAAAATTCGCACATGGGGGATGGTGTACTTCAGCCCAGCATGCTCCCCCTCCAATCTCGGGACCCCTTGAGGGATGTCTGACTGCCCGTTTAGGTCTGATCCCAGTGTGATTGGGTCTAAATGGGCAGTCGGACATCTCTCTCACAATCCAGGACTGCTGGCTCCCAACTGCTCACCTGACTGCCTTCCTGATTGCCCCTAACTGATTCTGCCTAACAGCCTGATCACCACCTAACCACTCCCCTGCCAGCCTGATTGATGACTAACTGCTCCCCAGCCAGCCTATTTGCCCCTAACTGTCCTCCCCTGTGGGCCTGGTCACCTATGACTGCCCTCCCCTGTGGGCCTGGTCACCCATAACTGCCCTCTCCTGCAGGCCTGGTCATCCCTAAATGCCCTCCCCTGCAGGCCTGGTCCTCCCCCCCTAACTGCTCTCTCCTACAGGCATGGATCCCCCTGAACTGCCCTTCCCTGAAGGCCTGGTTACCCCCAACTTCCCTTCTCTGCCAGCCTGGTCACCCATAACTGCCCTCCCCTGTAGGCTTGATCACCCCCAGCTGCCCTCCATTGCAGGCCTGGTCTCTCCCAACTGCCCTTTCCTGCTGGCCTGATTGCCCATAACTGTCCTCCCTTGCAAGCCTGATCCCTCTCAACTGCCCTCCCCTGCTGGCCATCTTGTGGTGGTCATCTTGTGTCCACATGGGGGCAGTCATCTTGTGTGTTGGAGTGATGGTCAATCTTCATACTACTCTTTTATTAGATAGGATAGAGACCTGGTGCACAGGTGGGGGCCAGCTGATTTGCCCTGAAGGATGTCCCAGATCAGGGTGGTGGTTCCCTTTGGATATGGGGCTGCCTAGATGAGGAGTCTGTGGTGGTTTGCAGGCCAGCCATGCCCCGTGGTGAACCAAGCAGAGTCCCTGGTATCTGGGATTTTTTTATCTTTTACAATTGAAACTTTGTAGCCTGGAGTGGAGCTAAGCCTTCTGCTTTCTCCATGGCAGCAACCATTTCTGTTGGAATTTATTTATCTTCTATAATTGAAACTTTGTAGACTTAAGTGGAGGCCTGGGCAGACTAGAGTGTGTGGAAAGCTTGCTTCCTTCATCACCAGGGCAATCCAAGCCTCCTTCCTGCTCTCTGCGGCCATAGCCATCTTGATTGGGTAATTTGCATACTTGCTCTTGATTGGCTGGTGGGTATGGTGGAGTTATAGTCAATTTGCATATTACTCTTTTATTAGGTAGGATATGTGTGTGTATATATATGTGTATGTGTGTGTATGTGTGTGTATGTATGTTTATATATATATATGTATACATATATATATACACACACATACTAATGGCCTGGTGTACAGATTTGTGCACATTGAAAAGAAATTAATTATAAGAAATATTTAATATTGCTATTCGTCCTTTCTCTATAATAGAAGTGTCAACCAAATTCACAATTAACAAGGACAGATTAAAACATACCTGTGCGATTAGTACCAACAAGAGCTTTATATGTATCACAAATGCACCTTTTATAGATATAGATAAACTTGCTTAATTAGACCTGCTTTCTGAATGGTTCAACTTTTTCCGGCCCAGTGAAGCACCTTCTCCCACCCCCAAATTCTCTTTCATGTAATTGTCAGCAACACAACAGTAAATATCAACAGGAAGCAGATTGTTCTTATAGATCATGCAGGGAGAACAAAGGATAAAATATTTAACTGTAGCAGTGTTTGACTATATTCTGTGCAATGAAAAAACCTGAAGTCATTTTAAAGTTCTGCCATTTCTTACTGCTTTCCAGTTGGGTCAAGTTTCTAAGCTTTCTAAATCTTCATTTTCCAGCTAATAAAGTCTCCTATCTACCTACTCCAGGACTTTTGTGAGGCTCAAATGAGATGAGGCACAGGAAAACACTTCACAAACATTTGTTTAAACTATAAAATGTTTGCACCTGGGTATAAACAAGTTGGGCTCCTGGGCTGAAGAAACTCCAAAAGACTAGTAACTAGGGAGAAGAAGCTGGGCATTGTTACATGACATAATTACCCAGTGTCCATAGCAACTGTTTCCAGGCTGGGATGGGCTATAGGCCACATTTTGTGAAATGGGGATGTTGGCAGTATTGTCTGTAATTTGGTGTGGTGTCCTTACGAGGTGGTGGGGCCTATCCCACTTGGGAGAAGCCGAGTGTTGGCTTATTGGCACCAGGCCAATGCATTTCATGGCAGCTCCTGTGTTAAGCTGCCCTCTGGTGGTCATTGTACATCATAGCTACTGATCAGATGGACACTTAGCCTTTTATATATATATAGATATATAGATAGGCTTTTAAAAAATAATGATTGTGAATTTTTGGATTTATAATAGTTAAATTCTGGAAATCTCATTAACTTGGGACAAGTCAACTGTCTGTTATCACTGGTAACATTTCTGTCAAAACCCAAAACTGACCATTTTTGCTTTCTAGTACACCAGCAACAGACTAGTGTCTGATAAATGTATAAATATTCAGATTGTGTCAGGCAAGTTGTAAATAGGATTATTGTTTATATTTATTTTTCTGACTTTATCCTATTAGTATAATCAACTTATATTCCTAAATACCAGAGGCTACAATCAGTTTCAAAGCCCAGGAAATGCCATATGAAGACAGAATAGGTCATCAAAATCTTGTCAGGTCACAATTTTGAGAGTTCTGTTGTAAATGATTTATTAATAATTATTTCCATGCTTGATCGTGATAGTATAAAACAGTAATTAAATTTTTACCCTGAGA
Source organism: Lasiurus cinereus (assembly GCA_011751065.1). NCBI lineage: Eukaryota > Metazoa > Chordata > Mammalia > Chiroptera > Vespertilionidae > Lasiurus > Lasiurus cinereus. The sequence goes on along the minus strand of JAAGEH010000014.1, from coordinate 1,074,561 downwards.
AGATGAGTAATTGTATTCCTGATTTTGTACTTAGACCCCATGGAGATATGGCTTTGGTAGCTCCTCTGGTGAATAATTTTAACATCTTCATTTGAAAGAGAAAAATCTACAATAAAAGGTGTTAACTAAAGAACATAAAGCTGATGTTCCCAATTAAATTATTTGCACATTGCTCTTATTTTGTTTTGTTTTCTCATTTCTAAAGGTTAACATAAATGTCCAGTAGATATACACCATCAATTCCAGACTAACATAATAAGTGAGTATCAAAATAAAGCCACACAAATTTTTTGGTTTCCCAGTACATATAAAAGTTATGTTTTACACTATACTGTAGTCTATTAAGTATGTAATAGCACTATATTATAAAAACAATGTACATGGCTTAATTAAAAACTACTTTATTGCTAAAAGTTGCTAACCAAAAGTCAGTTGTAATATTTTTTGCTGGTAGCAGGTCTTGTTTTAATGTTGATGGCTATTGACTGAACAGATGGTGGTTGCTGAAGTTTGGGGAAGCTGTAGCAACTTCTTAAAATAATATAATAAAGGTTCTGGCATCAACTGACTCACAATTTCTCTGTAGCATGTAATGCTGCCACTTTATCAACTAAGTTTATGTACTATTCAAAATTCTTTGCTGTCATTTCAACAATCTTTATAGCATTTTCACCAGGAGTAGATTCCATCTCAAGGAATCACTTTCTATGGTATCCATATATGGCAACAACTCATCCATTAAAGTTTTATCATGAGGTTGAAGCAATGCAGTCATGTGTTTTAGACTTGACTTCTAATTCTGGTTCTCTTGCTATTTCCACCATATCTGCATTTACTTCCTCCACTGAAGTCTTGGATAGCTTAAAGTGATCCATGAGGGCTGAAATCACCTTCTTCCAAACTCCTCTTAATGTTGATTTTTTTCCCACCTTTTCCCAAGGATCATGAATGTTCTTAATGGCATATGGTATGGTGAATTATTTCCAGAAGGTTTTCAATTTACTTTCCCCAGATCCATCAGAGGAATCACTATCTATGGCAGTTACAGCCTTACAAAATGTATTTCTTAAATAATAAGCCTTGAAACTTCAAATTACTCCTTGATCCATGGGCTACAGAATGGATGTTGTGTTAGCAGTCATAAAAAGCATTAATCTCCCCATCAGAGCTCTTGGGTGACCAGGTGCATTGTCAATGAGCAGTAATATTTTGAAAAAATCTTTTTTTTTTCTGAGCAGTGGGTGTCAACAGCAGGCTTAAAATAGTCAGTAAACCATGTTGTAAACAAATGTGCTGTCATCCAGGCTTTGTTGTTTCATTTATAGAACACAGTCAGAGTAGACTTAGTTTAATCTTGAAAGGCCCAAGGATTTTCAAAATGGTAAATGAAAACTAACTTCAATTTAAAATTACCAGATGTATTTGTCCCTAACAACTGAGTCAGCCTGTCCTTCAAAGCTTTGAAGCCAAGCATTGACTTGTCTCTCGCTATGAAAGTCCTAGATGGCATTTTCTAAAAAAAGGCTGTTTTACCTACATTGGAAATCTGTTGTTTAGCTTAGCCACTTTCATTAATTACCTTGGCTGTATCTTCTGGGTGACTTGCTGCAGCTTCCACATCAGCACTTGCTGCTTCACCTCGAACCTTTATGTTACAGAGATGGCTCCTTTCCTTAAAACCTCTGCTATCTTCAAGCTTTTCTGCTGCATGAACAAACCTCTGCTATCTTCAAGCTTTTCTGCTGCAGCTTCCTGAGCTCTCTCAGCCTTCACAGAATTGAAGAGACTTAGGACCCTGCTCTGGATTCGGTTTTAGTTTAAGGACATGTTGTGCCTAGTTTGATAATTGAGAACACTAAAACTTTTCCATATCAACATTAGATTGTTTCCTCTTCATATAATTTGTGGGTTCACTGCAGTAGTGCTTTTAATTCCCTTTAAAAACTTCCCCCTTGGAATTCACAACTTACCCCTTTGGCAGGAGGCCTAACTTTTGGCCTGTCTAGGCTTTCAACATGCCGTCCTCACTAAGCTTCATCATCACTAGCTTTTGATTTAAAGTGAGGAATATGATACCCCTCCTTTCACTTGAAAACTTGGAGGACATTGTAGGGATATTAATTGGCCTAATTTCCATGTTGTCATGTCTCAGGGAATAAGGAGGCCCAAGGAGGTGGCTGGTCAATAGAACAATCAGAACATAAACAACATTTACTAAATAAGTTGGCCGTCTTATATGAGCACAGTTTGTGGTACCCCAAAGCAATTACAATAGTAATATCAAAGATGACTGATCACAGATCATCATACTAAATATAATAAAAATGAGTTTGAAATAGTGTGAGAATTATCAAACTGTGACAAAGATCAAAAGGGAGTAAATGATGCTGGGTAAATGGCACTGATAGACTTGCTAGAAACAGGGTGACTTGTAATTTGTAAAAAAATGGAGTACCTGTGAAGAGCAATGAAGTGAAATACAATAAAACAAGGTAAGCCTATAGATCCATAGCATTTACTTCAAAATATGTTGCACAAAGGAGTACATTTGCCTATAAAAATATATGAACTCTCTCAACTCATAAAATAAGAATAAATAAAAATAAAAACACCGAAAAGGAGAAAAAAAGCTGTCATCATTGCACAAGACAAGCAAGGACTCCACAGTGTGTTCCCATAGAGGCTATGCTGTTTCCTAAGGACCTGGGTCTCTTTCCCCCTGTCACGGACACAACTGTGAATTAGTGGATCATTGATTCCTTCACCATCTAAGAGCCAATCCAATTACAGCAAAGCAGGGTAACCCCAGAAACAGAGCAACAAATTGCCCTGCATTTCTGTTTTTCCTCCTCTAATCTATATGACTTAATAACTGTCCTCCTAGAGATGATTAATAACATATATGGTGGCCTTGTCTTTAATTAGCAAATAATTTTGGTACAAGCCTGTGTCCTACTTTGCATTTCACAATCATCAAATGATACTTGTCCCATTTCAATGAACAATAAATGGTCTCCACAGATTAAACAAACCACTGGCCTTTTAACAATTTAATTTTAAACGTGTAAAAAATAAAATATAAAAATGTTAAATGGCCTCATCTGCTCAGTGAGTTTCACATATTTATTATAAAATATATTTTTATTGATTTCAAAGAGGAAATAAGAGGGAGAAATAGAAACATCAATGATGAGAGAGAATCATTAATCAGCTACCTCCTGCAAGCCTTCATACTGGGGATTGAGCCCACAACCTGATTAGAAATTAAACTGGGACCTCCTGATTCATAGGTCACTGCTCAATCACTGAGCCATACAGGCCAAGATGAGTTTCACATTTAAATTAACAAAGGAAAATGGAGGGAAAACATGAATACTATGTCCTAACCAGTTCTCTTCCAGACTAGAAAACTTTTAAATGAATAATGTAGTTATTTAAAATACTTCTTTATTGTATATTACTTCATTGGGTCATTCATTTATTACTTAAAACCTTAAACAAACATGTAACATGTAGAATGTATAAGAATGCAACTGCTGTGTTTGAAATGAGAGCAGACACTTCAAATGTGCTCACAATCTATCCAGATGGCCCACTGTGGCTTGAGTTTGCTGCTTGAGTGGAGAAGGTATAAGCTGCTATAATTGACATCATGTAGCAAATATCTGTCATAAAGAATACAGATATAAAAAAGAAGTTATATTTAGAGTTTTATTTTATAAAAGAATTACTCATTCATACATGTATTTATTTTTCTCGCCTTAAAGAAGATGATGGTAGAGGGAAGCAAATTAACAGAACATATCAAGAACTGTGAAAGGCAATGGGGGGAAAAGGAGACATATGTAATACTTTAAACAATAAAAAAGTAAATTTAAAAAAATAGAACTGTGCAAGGTCTTCTTGTAAGTTAATTAGTCACCACAGTTTTATGGATGCTGGAATAAGACATGAGGTCCCAGGGTCAAAGGCAAATGACTTTATTAGTTACAGCAAGAGGTATAGCCAGAGGATTTGTGCCAGTTCCTTAGACCCAGATTTCCACAAAATAAATGCAAAGAGGGATTGGTGATACCTTCCCATATAGTAAATTGCATTATAGGAGAGGAACCCTGAGCTTAGGAATCCCAGCTCTTTTATAAATGGTAATTAGGCCATCTGATCTTAGCCTTGGAAGTAAACAAATGTGCCTTTGCACTGGATGGAGACACTATTTCTATCAAGGCTGTTTGCTATACAAACATCTTTGAAAAAGTAGTTAGAAACAAAGACAGTTATTGTCTCTGTTCAAAAGATGCACAGAAATGCAAGACTCGCATTGAGAACTGTCTTCCAATACAACATTAAATATGCAAATGGAAGCATAGTTGAAGATTTTATAGTGTCTTTTGAATAAATGTGTAAATTAATAGCAATTACTCTTCTTCCTACTCAAAATGAAGGGACGTTTAGTGACTTCCCTGAAACATTCATTGAAGTCTCAGTACAACATATAAGAGTAACCAGAGAGCCACGATGTGTCAGGATCCAATACCATCAGAGAAGTGTTCACAGGCAGCTTGATTGACTCAGCCATTAAAGAAACTGATTACCTACCAGAAATCTGATCACTGGTCAAATAGCATAGGGAAACTCATAGTGTTCCTCAGTAACAGGTTAATGCCAACTTCTGACACTTCAATTAAATTGTTTCATTCATTTCCTCCTTGTTCTTGCATAATCCCAGGGCAGGGGAGAAGCAGCAAGAGATGTTGAATGAAAATTAAAAGGCCACCAAATTCTCAGGTACAAAATAACATTACTTCTTATTAGGAACAGTGGGATAGCATCTGTCATCCTTCAAGACAGGACATTAAAGTTACTGTAAAATCATCTTGCCAAAAGATCAGAAGTACACCCATTCACATACATATATGCACTTCTACCTACAAACAAACATATAGAACAATGCATTTGCAATGCTAGAAAGCTTGCTGCACCAAAGTTTTCAGCAGTTTAAATGATTAAGATGTTTACTTATGTAATTAGGATAATAGTTACTTAGAATTCATCATTGACCTTACAACTTTACTTCTTTCAAAATGCCAATTAAATCCTCCTCCAAGTAGGAATACATAATTTTAAGACAAGCTGCTTTCCTGAGATAGCTACACTCCTAGTTGATGAACTGGCTCAAATGATGATGCCTGGCAGATGACAAGCACCATGTTTGCTATAGAAGCGAGGCTGAACATTTTTATCCACAGTTCATTGTTCATGAGGTTAGCCACTGCCCTTCCAACATCAAAGGTGCAGAGTGGAGGTGGAGGCAGGAAGGATAGGTAAGGTATTTCAGAGATTCCGTTTTGTTTCTAAGCCTGCTGTTCTTCCATATTGGGGAGGTGCCCTGTTTACAATGCTGGGGGCGGAGTGGGGGGATGGAGAGAAGCGATTTTCTGTTCTGATCAGGTTGCATATGGAAGGTTGTATAGCATTTCTCATTTTGATTTTCTGAGGTTACTCATTTATAAGTAGAAGCTTTAATTGCATATATTGTCAGCAGGTATGCTCAGCGCAGGACTGAGTTATTATTTAGATGAAGGCAATGCACAGGCAATGCCTTCCCTTCCCTCAGGTTTAACTTGACTCCTGTTGCCATCAGCTTTCAGTCATTCAGTAGGCCACCTGCCCTGCCACCCAACAATAAACACACATGCAATTGAAGATGGGAAATATGTTTCCAGCAAAGTGGCTCAATGTGAGAATCAATGTGAATAGGAAAGTGAATAGCACTTTGAAATCACTGTTTCATGAAATAAAAATGATTTTCTAAAATCAAATATAAAATATACTGTGCAAACAGTTCCCTTTTATTACACTTTCATATCTTTACTGTATCCTCTTGTTTTCCTTTGAATTTATGATATATGTGGTGCTGAAAAACATCAAGAATAATTTCCAGTTCTATTCAAGTTATTTCTATTAATTTATTAGCATGCAATTAATTATCACAGCAATAATAGTGATAAGGAAACCAGGAACAGAAACTACAGGATTGGGCTGGGCTTCAGTTGTTCTGTTCATACTACAGCACTATCTGGAAGTTAGGATGGCTGAACTCTGCCTCCAGCTCTACCACAGTGGACTTAGCAGTTTAAAGGAATCATTTTAAATCTTTGTGCTTCAGTTTTCTTATCTGTAAGTGGTCAATGTAAAGCATTCTATCCTTATTGTTTTTAGGTATTTCTGAGAATCTAAGAACATCCATTTCCTTCTTGGTATTCTTTCCTTACAATGTTTTTCTTGAATTTTCTCCAACTTTCCTGCTATGTCACCCCTTCTTCCTGAATTTTTATAACTTCGCACGTGGACTTTTATAACAACTTTTTTTAAAAAATATCTTCCTCTCCTCTCTCTCTAATCCGTTTTAGCCACTGTTGACATATCAGTCTTCCTTCCTGACACCAATCACTGAATCTGGCAGTGTCTTGATAAAAAATGTTAATTTCCACAAGTGCCTTAAAAAGGAGAATTAAACAAAAGCAGAAATTACTGTCTTGCATGGGCAATGATGACTCTTTACCCCCCACAGCCCTTGTGCCAAGACATTGGGAGGTTGGTGTCATCCATGCTCTTCACAGCTGTTACTAAATATTTTTCTTGCCCTACTCCTTACTGAAAATCCTCAGTTTTCAAGTGCATATCACCAAACACAGCATCCATATTAATTCAATTGCAGGTAATTCACCATTGGTTCAGTCCCCTTCATTTCTTAAATATGTGCGTTCTTCTCTCATTGCTCACTCTCTCCACTACTCCTGAAAGATTCTTGGAAATTTCAATATTCACATAGATAACCAAGATAACATAGTTATCTTTAAATCCTTCAATCTCATCTCCTTCATCCTACCCTGGCCAATCTCCACTGAGCCACCATCTTTTCCTTTCCCTTGCCTAATTTATATTCCCAACCTCTATCCCTATCAAACTGAAATTCCATGATATTCATCCTCACATTGCTTAGATATGTGTCATTATACATTTGTCCAAACATACACAATGTACAACAACAAGAGTGACCCCTAATGTAAACTATAGAATCTGGTGATGGCCTGTCAATGTCGGTTCATCAGTTATAACAAGTGTACCATTCTGGTGGTGGATGTTGACAATGAGAGAGGCTGTGCATGTGTGGGGGTAGGGTCTATATGGAATCTCTGTACCTTCCCCTCAATTTTGTTCTGCTCTTATACATAAAGGCTTACTTTTTAAAAAATCAATAACCCTATCCTCTATTAATTTATGTGTATGCTATCTTATGGGGGTGTTGTAAATATTTACTATAAGATAAATACATTGCATAGAACACAGAGGATTTCGCTGATCATTATTATGAGGAGCAGCAGAGTTAGAATATTGTCCTGTTCCTGGTGTAGAACATCTCACTGACTTGATGGCAAACTTTTCATTCAGCCTGTTTTATGAATGTCAGTGTCCTTATTAATATTTGGTCACCTGTCTTATACATGTAGTCCTTTTAATTTGCCCATGGCTCTCATTAGATTTACTGTCCTTAGAGGGAGGACCAGCCTTCTCTCTTTTTGCAGCTCTATAGAGCACCCAAGGCAGCATACTGACTCCACACAGAGAGTTTTAATACGTTTTCAGCCCTGGGGATATTTTTTCAGAGTTAAAATTGTTATGGAAAAGCACAGACTGACAAATGGGTTGTGAAGGCGTGGGCAGTAAAGATTTACGGCAGGAATGGCATTTCTCTTCCCGGTAGAGCAATCGCTGTGTTCTATTTCAGATATTGGAAGGTTTTGCGAAATTTATGGGAATGACCAGGACATCTATAATCTCTCTCTTTACCCCATTTACTGAAGCACTCATTTCAGAAATTCAGAATAAACAGCAGTGCAAATACAGCTCTTTCTTGGGTGTTTAGCTACTGTTGTCTTTATGCCTAAAAGCTCTAGCTCTTCAAAATTAATATCAAATAAATTTCAACTCTTGTGGAAAATGAAATTATGCCACATCACTTAAGTGAGAAATTTGGCTGTAAAACTGCTGGATAAGCAGAAAAAAATGTTGCCAGTGGGGAAAAAACCTTACTCATTAGTATTTCTCATATCCTCAAATATCTCCTCATTGAAAGCTAATTGAAAGTCTGTGAGAATGGAGGGTAGCATGTGTCAAAAGCACTCTTAGATCTACTCGACAATACTCTAAAACAAGACATTACTGACAATACATCAGAACAGTCCATCATGGCTAATGCCAAGCACACCTTTAGACCCCTCAAGGGCTGCTCAATTAGCTCTGGCAGCTGTGATATGTGTACATCATCACCAGAGAATGCTAATTTCAAAAAATCTAATTAAATATTAAGAAGGCAATATACACCCTTTCTATTGATTTTATGCCATAATTAGAGACAGTTGATCACATAGACCAAAAGAATGCTATCACTGGCTCACAGAATACCCTAAGTGGCAATGAAACAGTGAATATATCAGACTGCAGACATGAAGTGGTTTATATGTACTAATTGTTGGCCCTTCTCTTAATGTGATAATCTTAGACACCTAATTTTCATCATAATGTAATTTGCATTCATTTGTTACAACCACCTATTACATCTTTAATGTATTTGTCACCATAAGTAAAGAACTCAGATAGGAAATTCTCAGAGCATTGTTCTGGAAAACCCTAAACCATCAGATTCTAGAGAGAGAGAGTAATTGTATTTAATCTTTCTATCAAAAGAAAATTAAAATAATTGATCCTATTTGTATCTAGAAAGTGTCCAATTTCCAATCACAGTAAACATGTTATTACCTCTGCAAATAAATGCTCTTTCTAGTTTTCAAATGCCATTTGTTTTAATTTCCTGCTACACTTACAGCTACGTTCTCCAAAATTATTGCCCACTCCACCATCACTTCTACTTTGGCACTCCAGTATGGACTAGAGAATAGTATGGGCTATTATCCCACTTCTCGAAGTTTGCCCCGTTCTCCCCTTCAGATAGGCATATGGTTTTCCCTGAGCCATTCCCTTCAAAGTTATACTTCAAAATGTACCTCTTCCCTTCACACTTACAGATGTCTCCCTATGACCTCCATTTCCAAAATTATTCCTAATAACTAGGTCTTCAAAATAGAAGAAAGAACCAAAACACACAGATTAATGTCAGTTCAGACAAATCACCATCTTATACAGCTGACTTGAAGGCTCTAAAAATATTTCTCCAGTTTCACTTTTGTGTCAGAAGGTTACTTTTGGTTCTTAATTTATCCTTCTTCCTACATATATGTATTCTCTCTTTCTCTCTTCTCTCTCTCTCTCTCTCTCTCTCTCTCTCTCTCTGGAATCATATTAATAAAATAAAATATTTCAGGGAATAAATCTAGAAACTCAGACCTGTTATATAAATGCTAAATATACAATTGCTGCTTTGGAATAGGAACTTCTTACCTGTTAACAACTTTCGCTGGTATCTACTATGCCAAGGGCTAGATCTTTAAATATGGATTTGTTTTGACTGTGAGCAGCCTCCCTAGCAAACACTCCATTTCTCTGGTTAGACCTTCCTAATGTCCACAGGTTGTCTATTTGACCATCTTATTCCTCTTTTTTTTTTTTGCTGAATTTCCTTTAATACTCAGTCCGGGACCCATTAGTGATTTCTCATTAGAAGATTCCTCTATCTACACCCCTTCCAAGGATCTCAAACTTTGAATCCTAATACTGCCCTGACATAACCATAATAAAAGAGATTCATAGAGAAACAGGAAACATTCTAATTTAAACAAACCTTCTAGCCATGAGTTAATTACAGATTAACTTGAATTTATTCAGTATAATTTTTGGAGGTTCTATGATTCAAAGCAGTTTTATGAGATTTTAAGGCTGATGGGTTATATCTAAAGAAATTTGCCTTGAAGTATTATTTGTCATAAAATTTCAAAACAAAAAAATGGTATTAGCTAAGTGGAAAATAGTTAAGCAATTATCATAAGCATACATATTAAATCAAGAATAAGTAGATCTGGGTGTTACGCACTTCAGATTATATATATTTGTAATTTTTGAAGGGGACAGATTAAAGTACAATCATTTCAATCACTAGGCATATTTTACTTAAGGCTTTATTTAAAGAAGAAGACAGTTTAAAAGTTCAGGTATGGTAAAAACTGTATTCTATTGACTGCTGAATATTTACATGAACTGTATGTTCATGACTAAATTGGAGATTTTCAGTTTAAAATACACAACTCATTATTTAAAATAGTGATAAATTTTTTAACTTCAATAGCAAATTAAACAATTCTATGCTTATCTCCTTAAAATAAAATGATTTAAATAGGAATTTCTGATATCAGCACTAACCAAACCTTCTTTAGTTCACAAAACAGACCAGTTGCCTCAAAGTTTCTAAGGCTGAATTTTAAGAAGCAGAACTAGAGATGAGTAAGCTCCATTTCCTGAGCTGAAAGGCCCTCTTGCTTGCACCGTTGCGCTCTTCAATGCTGCTGACACTGAATCCAGAACAACTTGGATTGTCTTCAAAGAGCAGACAACAGCTTACTTAGTGAACATCCTTCTGCAGTGAAGCAAACAGTCCTAACTTCTCCCAAGTGGAGTAATAGATAAGACATAGTCTGGATATTTTTAAATTTAAAAAAGAGGTGCATATGTACTTATGTATGTGTGTATGTGTGTATGTGTTTGTACTTTTTAACTCATTTTTAATCCCCCCAATTCTGGGTCCTTTGCCTTGGTTAACTGATCCCTGCAGTTAGTTATGTAAAGGATTAGTACATAGGATTCTGAAAATTGCACATTTTTTAAGGAAAGCACAGAATAAAAATTTGCTCTGCTACAAAAGCAAAAATATTTGTTTATATTATACCTCACATTTTTTCTATATTTATTTTTGAGATATCAATGACAAAAATGTTGTGTTTCATGTTTTAGAGCAAATATGTCAAATACATTTATAATGATTCTTAAGTTATTTTTATGAAGATATTTCTTTAATGGAGTTACAATCATCCATTAAAGGGGGTAGGTAGCTATAATAAGGATGAAAAAACAGGGCATAATGAATATTGTTGTCCATTAAATTTGAACCATGTAACTAAAGTGAATATATAATAATAAAAGCATAATATGCTAATTAGACCAGATGACCTTCAGGATGAAACTGGGGCTTCCAGGGAAGCCTGGGTCCCAACTGCCTGCTGGTGGCTGGAGGGAAGCCTGGGTCCCAGGTGCCTGCTGGTGGCTGGAGGGAAGCCTGGGTCTCTGATGCCAGAGGAAAGCCAGTGCCAGCAGCTAGAAGAAGGAAAGCCTACTCTTACATGAATTTCATGCATCAGGCCACTAGTTATGCAATAACTCTAAGTAGCAAGTCTATTATAATTTTCAATTCCATTCAACAAATATTTATTGAGTGCCCAATATGGACATTCACTAGCATAGTTAATGATCTATTCGAATGTGCTGAATCTAAAAACAAACAAACAAACAAAAAACACACACACTAATATGCTTTTTAAATGATTCTCCTCTAAACTTTTTATCTAAAGCTTAATGATTTAAATGTGTGAAGTAGAACATGGCTACCTCAACATTGAGCTTACTTCAATCTCAAGATTATTTTGCATACATTTTAAATAATATATATCTCAGTTATTTCACAAATAAATAAATAAATAAATAAATAGATAGATAGATAGATAAAGGAGGAATTTCTGGGGAAAGTAGGGACAGAGGCAGTTCTACTGATAACTATGTCTAATCCAAATCCCTGAAGACATTGCCACAGAATTAGGCAACCTGTTCTGTTGCTTTCCATCTGACCATCTTCTGATACCAACTATGATGTATATGAAGGCTAAAATGATGATCAGACTCTTAAAATAATTCTTTAAGTAGGAAGATCCTCCCTTATCAATGTCTCCTATTCAACCTGATCTCTGGAAGAGCAACCTGATAATAGCATGGCCAAATGTATTTCTTATGTATTCTAGTCATATAGGAAGCATAAGTAGTTATCATCAGAAAACTCTATTATTAGATCTTCCAATATACATGGAAAGCTAAAAATGTTTTCCATACTTTCCTGTGTTCACATATGTAGCTTACTAATTCAGACTAACTCCATGTCTTTTAGACTGGAAAAAGAAACTAATATTAAGATGCTAAATCTCTATAGCATTCTATGAAAAGTTTAAAATTTAGCGAATGGCCCTAGTCGGTTTGGCACAGTGGGATAGAGACTTGGCCTGCAGACTGAAGGGTCCCAGGTTTGATTCCCATCAAGGGCACATACCTGGGTTGTAGGCTCAATTCCCAGTAGGGGGCATGCAGGAGGCAGCTGACTAATAATATCTCTCACCATTGATGTTTCTATCTCTCTTTCCCTCTCCCTTTCTCTCTAAAATCAATAAAAATCTATTTTCAAAAAACTAATAAAGTTGAGCCAGGGGCTACAGGAAGCAATATCACTATATTTTACCTCTGAAACACTGGAATTATAGATTGTTTATTTGGTATCAAAGTGTGAATAGAAGAATAGTTATGGCTTTGTTCCCCATCTCACACAGGAGGAATTTCTTGTGACCATTGGCTTTTACTAATCTCTTGCCATCAACCTGTACTCATAGAGATGAGTATCTCCCCTGGGCCTTACTGGGCAACTGGGGAGAGAAATGGGGCATTGAAAGAGAATTTGAGTAGTCTGGGCTCATTAAGATTTATTTTTATAGCTAGAATATTGCTCATGTTGAAGAAGAAGAAAAAAGAGACTAGAATGGAGATGAGGGGATCTAGAAGAGAGAGTAGAAAGCTTGTTATGTAATTGGCTAGAATCCAAATAATATGTTCCTTCTTTTACCAGCAAGGTAGCATGTTTACATCTGTTTATAACTCAGATATGCCAGAAATTTTGAGTTTTAATTGGTGACTCTAGTTCCTGTCTTAGGCAAGAAAACTAGTATTTGAGAAATGCCATTTAAGGAGTGCACTAGTTCTACACACACACACACACACACACACACACACACACACCAAATTACCAACAAACTATATTCGGTATAATTTGATCATTAGCTTTTGACCCTCATTGAGAATCAATAGACAAATATTTTTGTATCTTTTACAGATTCATTGTTCAGATATTATAATTTATTGTCCTCAATTCTTGCTAGATCCATGTAATAAATTTCTTTATAGTTTTAATGCCAGAACCATTAACTTTCTTTCAATAACATGTATTGTCTTTCAATAACATATATTTCATGTTGTTGTTCAATAAAAATCACACAGCAGTCCTTTTTATATACTTGTCTTGCTTTTAGAATCTCAGAGCTAAATTTTATGTTTAATCATATACACTAAATTCTCTCACATATTTATTTCCTACTTTATATTATTTTAATTTATATTTCCACTGTAAGTTATTTGTTTTATACCTTTCTTAACAAAACAAACTGTAAATGAATGGAATGTCTGGAATGTACTTCTTTATGTGTGAGTAAAAGCTTGTTGTTGTTGTTTTTTGTGTGTTTATGTCATTTAGTTTAGTTTTTTTTAAGAAAAAAAATGAAGTATACAAGTGACAAGTGAGTTGCAAGAGTACTAATAGGTTGCAATATAAAGCTCAGTAATGCTTTGGGAAAAAAGATAGGTTACGAGATGTTGCCTACCTCATTTATCAATGTTCCCATTTTAAAAAGTACCCAGATCATAACAGAATAAAAAGAGTAATTCTAAATCAATTAGTTACATATTTGTACAGAGTTTTGAGATCAAAACATTCTGCAATAACCTTAAGTTTTAGATTGTATTTTCAATCAAATCAGATAATAATAATGTATGAGCAGGGGAAAGTTTAAATTAGTTGACAGACTGGAATACATTGGAACTATAATTTCTTACTTGATCTTGTCAGTCTGTCTTTTCCATTTTGATTCATTTCTCCTGTTACTATACTAAATCAAAATGAACTATGCCAGTTACTAGAAAAGTATGACTCCTATGTAATTCCACCACGGTTTATTAATTCATGGCAATACATCTGAAAGCTCATGCAAGAGTTCCGGGCATCTGGCTCACCAATTATATTCCAAAACCAATAAAAGTGATATGTCTTAAGGATAAAATAAGGAACCTGGAGATCTGTGTCAAAATATATTGTTGCATCCCTTTAAAAATCACAACTTGATTAATTAGACATAACACATTTCATTCTCAGGACACTTATCTATATCCTACTATAAACTGATGCTGCTCAGGGCATGCATATGAGAACACAAGCAATCTTAATGGCTCATCTCACAGGATTAATTCAGCAATAAAACTTGGTAATCAAGATGAAGACCAAAACTTAGCCTATGTCAAGCCCACAAAATTTTTTAATCATCAGGTGATATGAAAATCTTCAACGATATTAGGGACCTAGGAAAATGAAGATTTACTTTGCCATAGATAGTACATTTCAGTAAACAATATTAACTGTGTACCTAGGACATTCAAAATGTTCGTTGCATGTATTACTTAAAGATACTCTATTGACACCATCAGAGAAAGAGAGAGGGAGAGAATATATCATGCTTACTAAACTAATCCATATTTCAGAACCAGAAACTGATAAGAACTTATAAGCTAGGAGTGATGTCATTAAAATAGCCATCTAAGTCAGTGGTCGGCAAACTCATTAGTCAACAGAGCCAAATATCAACGGTACAATGATTGAAATTTCTTTTGAGAGCCGAAAACCAACTTCTGCATTTCAATTGCACTATATGTGTGTGCCTGCACATGGTATTTTGTGGAAGAGCCACACTCAAGGGGCCAAAGAGCTGCATGTGGCTTGCAAGCCACAGTTTGCTGACCACTGATCTAAGTCATTTCATATAAGTCATTCTTGACTTCGGTCATCTTACAAAAAGATCAATTAGTTCATAAGAAGACCAACTAACAACTATCAGGAGACACCATTGTGAAAATCCCAGGATTGAGGGCTAAAGCATGCCCCTGGCCACAAAAACTGAGAGAACTGAATTAAAAGGATGATAAAGTAGATGCACTCTGACCATAATGCCCCTTCCCCAGGCCAGTACAGTGCTTCACCAAGAGGAATAACCTGGGCCTATGCCTTCTCCAATGAGGAGAATAGAGCCCAGGGTGGGCATCAGCTTCCTCAGCACCCTGGGTGCTTCCTAGAAGGCCTACTTGGGTTTCACCTCATAGGTATGACTGGAGAAATCTCTGGAACTTGACCACAGAAGATCAGATAGGATGATGAAGGCGGGGCAGTGCATTCAACGAGTACGCACATGCTGACAGACTTCACTCCTCAAAGCTTCTCCTGTGGGGATATCCCAGCCACCTACTCTGCCCATCTACTAAGTGCAGCAGATCACTTTTTCTGACCATGAAGTTCAGTGGACTGTTATGCCTGGTTAAGGTCCCCAGTCAACTGGGCTGTACTGGTCATGGAAACTGTTCTACAGAGCCACCTGGGCAGGGAAGCAAATTCAAAACTCCACCCACTATTGAGTATGGCATCCAATCCTCCCAGACCAAGGAGCCTAGCTCCTCTAAGAAGAGATTCCAGCCATCAGCTCTGCATATCTATAGAGCCATCCCAGTGGTTCTGACTAGAGCTCTGGGGGTGGGGGCAGTTCTGCCTGAGTCAGTTTCCTAGCCAAAGAACCATACCGCTGAGCCTACTCTGGGCATGGAAGCAAATCCACAGCCCTGTCCAAATTCTGAATACAGCTTCTAGTCCCATGCAATCAGGAAGACTGACCAGATAATCTGGGACATCACAGAGCCCATCCCATAGCTGTGCTTAGGCAAGGAATTAAGCCAGCAGCTCTGCCCAGCTGTTAAGAACAGCCACTGGTCCTGACTGGCACATTGTGTGTGAACAGAACAAAAGCCATCCTAAAATTCATGTGAAACCACAAAAGAATCCAAATAGTCAAAGCAATACTGAAAAGAACAAAGCTGGAGGCATCACACTTCTTGATTTCAAACCATTGAAAAGCAAGTATTATTTTAAAAGTATGCTGCTGCATAAAATAGGCACATAGACCAATGTAACAGAGCAAAGATGCAGAAATATACCCTTACATATATGGTCAGCTAATATTTAATTAGGAAGTCAAGAATACTCAATGGAAAACACACAGTCTTCAATTAATGTTGCTGGAAAAACTGAACATTCACATACAAAAGAATAAAACTGGAACCTTATTTATACACCAAAAGTAACCCGAAATGGATAAAAGGCTTAAATGTAAGATGTGTCTCCAAAAATCTCCTAGAAGAAAACAAGATTCATAAAATATTGGCAATGATTTTATGAATATGACTAGAGGCCCATTGCACAATATTTGTGCAAGAATAGGTCTTTCTTCCCCTAGCCACTGGGAGGTGGCATGTCCCTGCACCTGGCCCACCTGGGAGCCGGAAAGTCCTTGCTTCTGTTCGGAACACTGCTCCTGTAGCTCCCTCCACCGACCCCACTCCTCATAGCAGGCATCCTGCCCCTCCTGGCCACTCTGCGTCTTCATATGCAAATTAAACCACCATCTTTGTTGGGTTAATTTGCATACTCACTCTGATTGGCTGTGGGCATACCAGAGGTATGGTCAATTTACATGTTTGTCTATTATTAGGTAAGATACCCAAAACGTAAGTAACAAACTCAAAAATACATAAGTAGGACTACTTATGTATTTGAACTAGAAAGCTTCTGCACAGTTAAAAATACCAACAACAAAATGAAAATACACCTTACAAAATGGGAGAATAAATTTGCAAACCAATAAGAGGTTAGTATCCAAAATATATAAAGAATTCATACAATTCACTATAAAAAATAATCCTATCTAATAAAAGAGTAATATGCAGATTGACCATCACTCCAACACACAAGATGGCTGCCCCCATGTGGTCAAAGATCCTGCCCCCATGTGGACACAAGATGGCCACCACAAGATGGCTAACAGGGGAGGGCAGTTGAGAGGGACCAAGCCTACAAGGGAGGGCAGTTGGTGGTGACCAGTCTGGTAGAGGAGGGAAGTTGGGGGTGACTGGGCCTGCAGGGGAGAGCAGTTAGGGGTGACCAGGCTTGCAGGGAAGGGCAGTTAGGAGTGACCAGGTCTGTGGGGAAGGGCAGTTAGGGGAAAACAGGCTGGCAGGGGAACAGTTGGGCATCAGTCAGGCTAGCAGGGGAGTGATGAGGGGTGATCAGGCTGGCAGACAGAAGCAGTTAGGGGCAGTCAGGAAGGCAGGCAGGCAAGTAGTTGGGAGCCAGCAGTCCTGGATTATGAGAGGGATCTCCTACTGCCCATTTAGGGATTGGGCCTAACCAGGCAGTCAGACATCCCTCAAGGAGCCCCATATTGGAGAGGGTGCAGGCTGGACAGGGGACACCTCCCCCGTCCCCACTCCCCCGTGCCAGGCTTCTAGTCTAATTATAAAAGGGCATAAGACCTGAATTGACATTTTTCCCAAAGAAGACATACACATGGCCATCAGTTACATGTAAAGATGCTCAATATCACAAATCATCAGGGAATGCAAATCAAAACCATACCTGTTAGAATGGCTATTATAAAATAAACAACAGATCACAAGTGCTGGCAAGATTGCAGAGAAAAGGGAGCTCTTATGCACTGTTAGTGGAAATGTAAATTGATATAGTCATTAGATAAAATATAGAGGCTCTTGAAAACATTGAAAGTGTTTAAATACCTTAAATAATATATGGTGGGCATCTTCCATAATTTCTCATGTGGCAATTAATGGATTTAGAGCCTATATATTTCTTTCTTCATATATATACTAGAGGCCCAGTGTGCATGAAATTGTGTGTGGCTAGGGTCCCTGGCCTAGCCTGGCCTCCATTGCTGGCCTCTGCCACCCTGCCACGCTACATGAAGTTCCCCATCCCGGGATGCTCCAAGATGCTCGTGGCCCCTCAACTGCTACACAAAATTCCCCTGACCCTGCCACTGCTCTGTGAGGCTCCTTCCACATGCCATGCTCCCTGAAATTCCCCCCACCCTGCCACTGCTCCACAAAACTCCCCCCACCCTTCAACTGCTCTGTGAAACTCCCCCTGTCCTGTGATTGCTCCGCAAGAACCCCCCCATCCCTTGACTGCTTCGCAAAACTCCCCCCTCCCTGCCACTGCTCTGTGAGGCACCCACCCTGAAACTGCTCCACAAAACACCCTCCTCCCTGCAACTGCTCCATGAAACTCACTGCCACCCATTGACTGCTTCACGAAGCTCTCCCCACACCATGACTGCTCCACGAAACTCCCCCGACTCCACGACTGTGCTGCAAAATTTGCTGCCACCCTGCAAAGCAGCCTGCCACCACCACCACTGCTCAGGGGTCCCCAGTCTTGCCTACCACCACCCCACCTCATGGTGAGTGGCTTGGGAGCCAGGGAGAGGAGTGGAACCAAGAAGTGGTCCCTGTACTTAATGGTGACCTTTCATCCATTCGATCATGACAGCACCTTTCCCTTTATATATTAGGATGTTTTTTTTTATTGATTTCAGGAAGGAAGGGGAGGGAGAGAGATATAAAAACATGAATGATGAGAGAGAATCACTGATTCACTGCCTCCTGCATGACCCCTACTGGGGGTGGAGCCCACAACCCAGGCATGAGCCCTTGACTGGAATCAAACCTGGGACTCTTCAGTCCACAGATTCACACTCTATCCACTGAGCCAAACCAGCTAGGGCTATATTTATTTTTTATATAGATGTATTAACACAATCTAAGTAAAAAAATAGCCTATTGATAAAAAATAGAGAATATAAAACCAGTTGATCAATAAAATTTATCTTATGCTGACAAAACATAACATTAAGAAAAGAAAACCAATAACACATTGCATTCTTTCCTTTTTTAAATTATAATTTTTCCAGTAATATGGTTTCTTGTGGTACTTCTAGACTTAAAAATTACTTTTAATAATAAGTGTTAATTGATATACTGTAGTATAAAATTATTCTATAAACAGCCCATTCTAGAGTAACTTACTTTAATTTACATTGCTGAATAATATAATTAAATTGTGTTCAGGTAGTGGTTATTATGGAAAACTGTCAGCAATAATAGAAACAGTAAGTGTGTGAGATAATAAACACTCACAACTCTCCAGGATCCCAATTTCAGAGGTTTAACATTATCTTTAATCTGCATGAACGTAAGTATTTCTGTCATTGCAAGACCATAAGTTGTGTCCTACTTCCATAAATGTAAATGACACTTACAATAATATTTAATCTATACTCAGACTGTAATTACCATGTAACACATTACAAACTATTTTCAGGGGAGATGAAAAAAGTTCCATGTCTGTAATTGAAAATGTTTGCCCTCTGTAACAGCACTCCAGTGGGAGGGTCATGCTTTTAGCAAATAATAAATCCCATTTTTCTTACACCAAGTACCATCCAATAAGAAGTTTTATTCAGATTACTGAACTAAAATTAAGGCTTATCTCCCATACTAGGATACATTGTATGACTGATTAAACTCTAAATAGATTATAAAGAATTAAAAACTTTAATTTCATAGAAAAGAAAATTAGATAACCCAGATTAAATTACTATGGAGATTTATTTTTATTATCATGCACTGGGAAACAATCAGGTTAATTGCACATAGATATTTAAAAGATAGTTATTTGAGAATTAACTTGTATCTGACATTAATGAAACTGGTGTGTGTGTGTGTGTGTGTGTGTGTGTGTGTGTGTATAAACTAGTGCTCTGGTGCCCAGATTTGTGCACATTGAAAGGAAATTAATTAGAAGGTGGCCAGCAGGACAGGCCTGGGTGAGAAGGGCCAGACACACCCTGGAGCCAACTGACCCTGGTTCCTCCCTGGCCAGTGTACCTGGGACAGTGCTGTGACTCAAAGGGCATCTGAAGAGTAAGTGGGGTACCTCCAACAGGTGGGGTCCCTCAGCCTGGCCTGAGGGAATTGGGCTAAAACCAGCTGTCTGACATCCCCCAAAGGGTCCCAGATTGCAAGACGGCTAGTCTCAGGTGACACACCCTGGAATCAGGCTCCTTCTCTGCATCATCCAAGAACCACCACTGCCAAGTCACCACAGTTCAGCAGCTTCTGTGTTGATCATCTGCTCCCTGGTGGTCAGTGCGCATCATACCTACCAGCTGGTTGGCTAGTTGGTCAGTTGCTTAGCCAGGCTAAGCAACTGTCCAACCCCTGACTGTTATCTATGGCATGCAATGACAACCAGGAGGCAGATACTCTAACTGGTAGCTATAACGCTGGCCACCTTCTAATTAATTTGCTTTTAGTGTGCATGGATCTATGCCCTAGGGCACTAGTTATCATATGAATAAGCATCACAATCCATTAATACACTGAGAAAAAATTTCACCGCTATCCTATTAAATCTGTTCATAAAATTATCAATTTTTTTCTCATTAGGATGCACTAGAAATAAAATTATCTAATTGTATCCTAATTAGAACATTAGTTCAGATAAAGATGTGTCTCATAATTTTTTAATCATAGCAAAACATTTTAGATATAAGGACCAAATTCTCAGTTTGTGAAGAAATGTACACTTAATTCATTTATATCTGAATTAATGCACAAAAAATTCATATGGATAACTATATTATATAACCAAATAAAATGATAATTTAACACTAATGGATAAATGTAAAGTATATCCTATGACTTTTTCTATGCCCAGGTCAGCAAACATTTTCAAGAAGAGCCATACAGTAAATATGTTAGGCTTTGCAGATAATACAATCTCTTTCATAATGACTCAACTTTGCTGTTTCAGCACAAAGCAACCACAGACATCCTATAAACAATGTGTTCGAATAAAGCTATTTGCAAAAACAGGCAGAGGGCTGAATCCAGCACAACATTTTCTCAATGGTATGTTTTCTTCCCTTTAATTATGACTTCCTTCTATAATATACCATCTCAGATGTTCCAAATTTTACTAAGTTTCCCAAATAGTAATCTTCAAAAAGTTCCTGGGGTGGAGGGGCGGGGGGAGATATAACTCTTAAAATAGACAGTTGGAATAATTAATAATTTTGATAAATATATATGTCACATGCTCAAGACTTCTGGCTTGCAATAAGTATTCAGCCTTTAATTTAAAAAATTATATTCAAAATAACATGAAAAAAAAAAAACCACATCAGTAATAGCAGGCACATGCAAAGTAGTTTATTCAGCATTACTACAGGGAGAGAGTCATTTCCTCTTGCTTCCTGGTTCCATGTGGAGAATTTTTAATTAGAGCCCTCTGTTTTGTGCCTCCTTTCTCTCATCACTTATCTTCAGGGGGTCAGAGCAATTGGTGAGTTTGAGATAAGAAACTGCACACACATGCTTTAGTACCTTCTGGTTCTGATCTCTTGAAACACAGAAAGCACACTTCCTGTTCTCTCTCTCTCCTGCAATAAGTTTGGTAGGAAAGGTTTTTCCTCTCAGGGGAAGTGTGCACCTGAGACTAAGTGAGAAGTCAGTGTTCCTGAGGAGAAAAGTTCTGGGAAGCCTACTAGGTCCATACATCTAAGCAAGGTCATCTAATGATCCAGCTTGCATCAACAATTACAGCATTCAAATGTCCCTTATGTTGTACCAAACAGAAATCAATTTGGCTACATGTAAGAAAAAGAGGGGGTGGGGAATGTGTTACGGGCTACAGTGTGTCCTGCCAAAAGTCATATGTTGAAGTTCTAAGCCCTGGTACTCAGAATGTGACTGTATGTGGAGACAGGACCTTTAAAATGGTGATGAAAGTCAAGTCAATCCAATAGTATTGGTGTTCTTATCAAAGGAAATGACATACACAGTGGAGAAATAATGTGAAAATATAGAGAGAAGATTTCTATCTATAAACCAGAGAGAAGACCTTAGAACAGTGGTTCTCAATCTTTCTAATGCCGTGACCCTTTAATACAGTTAGTTCCTCATGTTGTGTTGACCCTCAACCATAAAATTATTTTCGGTGCTACTTCTTAACTGTAATTTTGCTACTATTATGAATTGTAATGTAAATATCTGTGTTTTCCGATGGTCTTAGGCTCTACAGCAGCGGTTCTCAACCTGTGGGTCGTGAGTTCTGCTTGTAAGCAGAAATGTTTTTTTTTTTGCAAAGGAAGCCTAGGTTTCTTTCCCATTCTTTCCTTCCTTCTGTCGCGACCCACAGATTGAGAACTGCTGCTGTAGAGCCTAAGACCATCGGAAAACAGAGATAGTTACATTACAATTCATAATAGTAGCAAAATTACAGTTATGAAGTAGCAACAAAAATAATTTTATGGTTGGGGGGTCACCACATGAGGAACTGTTTTAAAGGGTCATGGCAATAGAAAGATTGAGAACCACTGCCTTAGAAGAAATTAACCCTGCCAACACTTTAACATCAAACCTCTAGCCTCCAGAGCTGTAAGAAAATATGTTTCTGTTGTTTAAGCCACTGTCTGCGGTATTTTGTGGTGCTGTTCTAGCAAACTAATACAGAGTGGTTTAAGCAAGATAGATGTTTCTTCACTCAGGAAAAAACAACAAAAATCAGCATTAGTCTAAACTGGCAGCCAGTGTTGTGAAGTCCTCAGGAATAAAGAATCTTTCTATGTTTCAGATACCACCATTACATCTCCATTCTAGCCAGAGGAAGGAAAAAGGGAAAGAAACCTGGGCTTCCTTTTCATAAAAACATTTCTGCTTACAAGCCATTGGCAGAACTCAAATACACTGCCACACCTAGTTGCCCAAAGGCAGACTGGACAATGCAGTCAGTATTTTAGGAAGTCATGTGTCCAGCTAAAAACTCAGAAGAGGAGGGGAGTTATTAACAAAAAAACTGTCTCTCATTTGGATCCAAACCAACAAAGGAAGAAAGAAATGTTATAAGATTATCCCCTAAAGAACCAGCAACTTTTTAAAAATATGTTTTTATTGATTTAAGGGAGAAAGAGAGAAAAACATCAATGATGAGAGAGAATTATTGATTGGTTGCCTCTTGCACAGCCCCTGCAGGAGATGGAGCCCACAACCCAGGCAAGTGCTCTAACTGGGAATCAAACTGTCACCTCCTGGTTCATGGGTCAATGCTCAACCACGGAGCCACACTGGCTTGGCAGCAACTTTTAAATGCAGATTTATCCAGAGTACTATAGGTATTGCTAGAGAATGGGGTAGGAAATGACATGTGGGATTGCCTTCACAGACACATATGAGTGGAAAAAGACATTTACATACAAGAAATTATCCTGAAAATTCATAAGAACTGGCTTTTGAATTGAATTTTGAAATAACTAATTTGATTGTTTTGACGATTTTCCTGGTTATTACCCTATGTGAGTTACAACTCAATTACATGGTGATACATACTGACCATTAAGATAGTTAACATTCATTCTTCTTGTCTGCCTTAGTGACAAGCAAAGGAAAAGCAAAGCATAACAAAACAAAGCAATCCTATGGCCTGCAGTGTAGGAGTGGCATTCAAAGTTCTGTAGTGGTCCTACCTATAGTCTAAAATTCATGGAAACCAAAATATAATGGTGCAGGAATATGAGAAAATTATTTAAGAAGTTACTATGGATAATGAAATAAAGCAGGTAAAACCACTTTGACAAACACAAAGAACTATGTAAATTAGCTGAAACCAGTTTGGCTCAGTGGACAGAGCATCGGCCTGTGGACTAAAAGGTTCCAGGTTTGATTCCGGTCAAGGGCATGTACCTGGGTTGCGGGCACATCCCCTTGGAAGGGAGTGTGCAGGAGGCAGCTGATCAATGTCTCTCTCTCATCAATGTTTGTAACTCTCTCTCTCCCTTTCTCTCTGTAAAAAAAAATCAATAAAATACATATATCTATATCTATATCTATATCTATCTATCTATCTATCTATATTTTTTATATATTTATATATAAGAACTATGTAAATTAAAAGATACATCATTTAATGTCACTTTTTAATTTAAAACAACTCATAGAAAGGTTTTTTCTGTATAAATGATCAATTATGAAAGTTAAAATGTTCTACTACGATTTGCAATCAAATACAAGGTTTCTTTGTTGGACAGTCTGTTAATAAATAACATGTGAAAAGATTTTTGAAACATTTAAGATTAAGGCCTTGGGTGTTTGTAAGTATCCTATCTAATAAAAGAATAATATGCAAATTGACCATACCTCCACTATAACCACAAGCCATGCTCACCAGCCAATCAGGAGAGATTATGCAGATTAACCCAACCAAGATGGCTATGGCCATAGAGAGAGCAGGAGGGAGGCTTCGGTTACTCCCCGACAATGGAGGAAGCCAAGCTTTCCCTACACCCTGGCTGGCCCAGACCTCCACTTAAGGCACCAAAATTTCAATGGCTTAGCCAAGGAGAGAGAAGAAGGCTTGGCTCCACTCCAGGCTACAAAGTTTCAATTGTAGAAGATAAATAAATCCCAGATACAAGGGCCTCTGCTTGGATCACTGGCAGGTATGGCCAGCCTACAAACCACCACAGGCCCTTCACCCAAGCCACCCCATGACCCAGGGAAAGCTCCTTACTGATCTGGGACACCCTTCAGGGCAAACCAGCTGGTCCCCATACAAGTCTCTATCCTATCTAATAAAAGAGTAATATGCAGATTGATCATCACTCCAACACACAAGATGACTGGCCCCATGTGGTCAAAAGATCCTGCCTCCATGTGGACACAAGATGGCCACCACAAGATGGCCAGCAGGGGATGGCAGTTGGGAGGGACAGGCCTGCAAGGCAGGGCAGTTGGGGGCGATCAGGTCAGCAGGAGAGGGCACTTGGGGGTAATTAAGCCTGCAGGGGACGGTAGTTAGGGATGCCCAGGCTGACAGAGGAGGAAGTTGAGGGTGACTAGACCTGCAGGGGAGGGCAGTTAGGGGTGACCAGGCCTGCAGGAAGGCAGTTAGGGGCAAACAGGCTGGCAGGGAAATAGTTAGGCATCAATCAGGCTGGCAGAGGAGTGGTTAGGGGATGATCAGGCTGGCAGGCAGAAGCAGTTAGGAGCAATTAGGGAGGCAGGCAGGTGAGCAGTTGGGAAACAGCAATCCTGGATTGTGAGAGGGATGTCTGACTGCCCATTTAGGCCCAATCCAAGGGGTCCCAGATTGGAGAGGGATCAGGCTGGGCTGAAGGACGCTCTCCCCATGCACGAATTTCATGTACCTGGCCTCTAATAAAATTATAAAAATGGAAGATCTTATCACCTTTTTAATTCTCCTTAACTAGTCAAAGTAGCATGCAGCTAAACTGGCCCTTTATATTTTCTGTGTTTTGTGTGAAGAACATACATGCAAAATTATGTTCAACATTGGCTTACAATCTTAATGTTCATTCAGTTCTCTATTTTTGATGATTAAAGGATTCTTGCTTAAATTTTATGCCCCCTAAGAGAGTTTTGCTTCTGCTTTAATTTGTAATGAAACTAAACAATACTGTCTTTTATTATTTAAAATCATCAGCTCAAATGAGATATCTGCCTTCAATCCAAGAGCAATGTGTAGAGCTTTTAAGAAGAAGAACCATCATAAACTGTGGTGTTCATAAGCATTTTGACCATCTCATGATGACTCAGAACTATAAAATGGCAAAGTAAGATAACATAAATATCTTTAATAAGGCAAACCATATTTTAGAGATTCTTCAGCAGATGCACTTATTTTCTCAGAATATTACAGCTGTGTTGTATAAAAATATATATGTGAATATACTAAATCAACTTGTGATTTAATAGAACTGTTTAATTCTCAGGAAAACCAGAATTAAATTTTTAGAGGAAATGTGATTTTTATTTTCTTTGAATTAATTAATATATTTGAAGTTGAAGAAAAATACTCAGGAATCTTGAACATTTGGAAAGGACTTCAAACCTCACATACCATAAAGAAAGAACACAACAATAACAAAACTGGATTTTTCATTTTAGAGCACTTTCTGTACTAAACAAAAATCCCATTTCCTTCAGCTATTGCATAGTGAGTCACACGGGACCACTTAGTTCACCAAAACACATCAGCAGTAAGGCTTCCAGTAACCTACAGAAAAGCTGTTGAACAAATTTAATTTCTCCATCTGTTACTCACATATAGCTATACTAATTTGCAATTCTGTGAACAACTGATGACTTGGGTGTTGAATTAGTGGTGTTTGGTTTTATATCATTTGAATTTCAAATATGCCTAATGTATTTTCATAACTACATTAGCCAGATATTTCAGCTAATAAAGCAAGTTCATGAAAAGTAATTAACTCATCCTTTAATGCCACATGACACATATCAGTAAATATTCCTCATTGAGCAAACAGCTCCTTTGTTTCCATTTTATTACTGTTGTTTCTTTCAATAGTGTGTGATGAAAGCATTTTCTTTCAACAACCATTTTTTTTTGCGGGGGGGGGGAGACTATTTTAGAGAAAAAAATTACTAACAAATAAAGTCAAATTTAGCCTGAGTGAGAAAATTTTATTCCAAGAAAAGTTGTAGAGATAGAGGAAATTCAAAAATCAAGAAATTATTTAAGTAAACAAATATCAGGTATGTGTAGCTCTTACAGGTCCAGAAGAAAGCTAAGAAAAGGCGTTAGATATATATTTGAAGAGCACCCTAATAGTGACTCAGGTTTTCTTAGCCTTACAAGATTATTATACTAATTATAATGCCTTGGAAATAAATTTTGAAGGATCAACTGAATTCACTTCTAATTGCTTTTTCTTAAAATGAAAAATTATTTCCCTTCAAATCAACAGATGTGTATTTATTCTTTCTTTATATGTGTGCCACTATGAAATCAATTTTCAAAATGAATCATTTAAAAAACACTCTAAAGATAGAAATAATCAGCTCCCTTTTCAGCTCCCTATGGGTGTTAATTTTGCTCTATATGCTTTTAGCGTTCTGCATGTTTAGAACAAGTTAAAAATATATATACTTTGCTTTCAACAGTTAAAAGTTCTGTATGGAAAATGTCCAGTAGATTTTTAATATTTTCTATTGAAAACTACTTTTTACTTATACAAGCTGAACATTCCAGTTTTTATTATAAATGTTACTTTTTGTATTCAACACAAAGGTAAGATGCTTAAAATATTAAACCAGTCAAACGAGATACACCCCGAATTTTGTTCAAAGGAAATAATTATCTATGAAAATCTGCATCTATTACCAGTTCAAAGAAGCTCAGACTGAATTTTAGGACACAGCTAACAATTTTCCTATAAAATAGAGAATAAATACTTAAGTACAACATAATAAGATGCATAAGACTAAAGTTTAAGTGTGATTGACCTTTACTAGCCTGAATCTCTCAGAATAACTACTCATTTGGGGGGAATAGTTTAATCATACTTGCTTGCTAATTAACA
The DNA here is from genome assembly GCA_011751065.1 of Lasiurus cinereus. Taxonomy (NCBI): domain Eukaryota; kingdom Metazoa; phylum Chordata; class Mammalia; order Chiroptera; family Vespertilionidae; genus Lasiurus; species Lasiurus cinereus. Next base: position 1,047,118 of record JAAGEH010000014.1, on the reverse strand, counting down.
TGTGAACAGAAAAGTTGATATTAATGAATGCATCCTAGAAAAAAGAACAAGTAAAATTTCTAATATAAAAAGTTAATGATTAGTATTTATACTTTTTCAAAGTACCTCCTACCCCAAAGAAGTATTTTAGTTTCAAAGTCTGAGGTATTTTTTTAGTTTCTTTCAAGTGTAGTATACAAATAATAAACAAGCCATATAAAATATACTCTGAAAACTTTTTGAGATATCATATACATACAGCAAAAAAAACTTCATTGTACTCTTGTCTCTATTTAATATATCAGTATTAATTATATAATTACCATAGAAGTCAAGGTGCAGAACACTCAATTAATATCTCCCACAAAGTATGCAGTACTACTACACACAAAGTTAAAATGGGTAACAGAAATTATCCTCAAGAAGAAAGATTGAAAAACTTCCAGAAAAGTACCCTGGAGTTAATATATATTTATTTTGTAAGGATTCTAAAAAGAAATATGAGATCAAGCCAAATTTCCAGATTAGCATTTCATTTGAATATAAAATGTGCAAGCAAAGACTCATGAGTAAAGTGCTTTTGTACCAAGATTTAATATTTTCTCTGCAAAATGAAATATGAGGAAAGAAAAGTAGTACATTTTCTTTTTCTTATGTGTTGTCTGAGTTCTCCTCTAAGAACATATATTTAAGAACTTCTCAACTAAGCATTTGATATTTGAATGGCTTACGTATGGTTTGCTTATGCTAGAAAAGTGTCAATTAGATGTTCAAGCTCTTCAATAATCTCATACATAATTCTTTTATGTAATTCTCTACAATAAATAAAACTGAAGAAAATTTCCTTTATCAACTTCATTCTTATTTCATTAATACACATTTAATACACATTTGTTGATTTGAAGGATAATCATTTTGCTGGTCCAAGGGATTAAAAATTAACACACTAACACAGTGCCTTTGCCTCAAACTAACATCCAAATGGCTAAAAACAAACAAAAAAACAAACAAACAAAAAACAAACATAAATATAAGGAAAGTAGTATGGCCAGTGCTGGAAGAGAGATAATGATAAAATGAATAGGGAAGAAAAGCTAGGTGGGTGGCAGAGGGATCCTCTAAAGCATTTATGTGATATGATCTTTATGGTTCTTATAATTGTGGGGTAGTTGGTATTATGACATGTTCTATAGATGAAGAAACCAGGAGAGAGAATTTAATTGACCTAGAGTAATCAAAATTGAATTATCACAGCTTCAGAAAGGTCCATTTTATTTTATTTTTTTTTTACTGATAATTCTGGATACAAATGACATTTCAAATATTTGCAGCAGCCTTTGAACAAAAACATGAAATCCTGATTTAAGTTATATATTAATAGTATAAAGACTGGGTATAAGGTATATGTGCATATATTAAGGAAGAAAATCAAGAATAATTGCACATGCAAGTGGTAAATCTATTCGAAGCACTTTAAATTTTCTTTCCTGGATTTTTAATTTTCAATGTAATATAATTTAAGAGCATAACTGCCTTAATGTAACTTTTGAAAATCAGTGTGTTAATGTTTTCTATGCAATAAGAATTGTCCTCGAAATACCAGTGGGACAAAAAAAATTATAAGAGAGCTATACATGCTTCAAAATTAAGTAATTTTGAAACCTTTAAATAGAGAGAGCACAGGATTTATGATCCAAATTAAAACATTCTAGAGATTAAAAAGAGGCTTTAATAGAAATGATTGTGGCATATCAGATATAACCTGAGATTATCCTGAGCAAGATTGGATGTATGGTCAGTGGGTATATTGTGTTGAATTGTCTCTCTCAAAATGCATATGTTGAAGAATTGAACCTCCATAGTTCAATACATGACTATGCTTGGAGAATCTTTAAAAAGAAAATTAATTGAAATGTGGTCATTATGGTGGGCCCTAACTCAGTATGACTAGTGTGCTGATAAAGGAAATCAGGGCCAAGATAACAGACAAAAAAGGACAACTATATGAGGGCACAGTAGCAAGGTGGCTCTCTACAAACAGAGAAGAGAGGTCACAGGAGTAACCAAATCTGCCAACAACTTGATCTCAAACATCTAGCCTCCAGAATGGAGAGAAAATACAGTTCTGTTCATAAGCCACTTGGTCTGTGTAATTCATTACGGCAGCGCTGACCAACTAATACAACATATCTGCCAGGAACCTCATTGCTTTCTTGACATCCCAAAAGCTGTAACAATAGTTGCTCTCAAACTTTGGAGAACAAAACAATCACTGGGAATGTAATTAAAATACAGATTTCTAGGCTGCACTTCAGATCCACTGAATCAGAACATCTGATTATTGCAGAATTATCTTAAGACCTGAGAATCTGATGATTAATTTCAAAAAATTCTAGGGTCATCTACACAAAGAAGCACTCACCTTTAAAATAATTTTTTTTATAATTCCGAAAAGAACAATCCAAATATTTTTAACAGATCTTAACTATTTTCTCTACTCAAACTTGAATTGTAATTATATTTATTCTAAATTTAGCTATACTGATTTTTCCAGGTTTAATGATATAACTGACTTATTACATTGTGAAAGCATAAGGTATACAATGTATTGATTTGATAGCCATATATGGCGAGACAATTACCACTGTAGTAATACCTAACACTTCCATCAGGTCACATAAAGCTATATTGATCTTGATTCTTAAAATTATGGTTTAAAAGTTATAAAACTAGTCTACTGTGTATAATTCTCAGTACACCAGTTCCTCGCTATATATATTATGACAAGTTACTTAAACCCTCTGAATCTTTTATCTATTAAATGGGGATAATAATAATTCCTATCTTAATAATAATTTACCTTTATGAAAGGTAAATAAATTAGTATTAGCAAAGGATTTTAAGCAGTTCCTGTACAGAAAAAAAGAATCAGTAAGTATTAAAATGATCAAATATTATATATTTATCTTTTGCTGCTGCCATAATTTTAATATTGAAATAATCAGATTGATTTAACAGTTGTTTTTCAGAAAAGTTCTCCCAGTTCAACTTTGCCAACCAGATTTATTTTTCTTTTCCTCAGAACACTGTCAAAATTCATGTCATTTCTCACCCCTTCTACTGCTACTCAGATTTATGTCAGTATCTCAATAGTAACACATGTAAGTATATTTGGGCAAAATGCATGATGGCATCATAGATTACAAGATCAAAGAGTTTTGGAGCTGAAATAAATGGGAGGAAGAGTCATCTACTCTTCAGGATAAGTGATTTGCTCAAAGCCACATGCAATGCTCACAGATCCAGGAGTAGACCACAGGTGTCCTGATTTATAATACACTGTTCTTTATTTTTAGAGCATCATATAATTTATTGTTCAAATAGGATATTTTGTAGAGTGAATGAGAACACTATCAAAAACACATTGGAAACACAGTAAAAACATTATGATATTCTGAGGACAATCAAGATTATTGCAACTGACTCAATGTTTCCCCCAAAATTCATGTTGAAATTCTAACACCTAATGTGATGGTATTAGGAAATTTTAGACTTACCAAGCCTCCACATGAACCAATTACATGAAGCAATTCTTTAAAATGACTCTTTCTGTGTATGTGCACACCCTATTGGTTTTGTTTCTCTGAGGAACCCTCATTAATAAATCTGGCTATGCCAAGACCGGTTTGGCTCAGTGGATAGAGCGGCGGCCTGCGGACTGAAAGTTTCCAGGTTCGACTCCGGTTGGGGGCATGTACCTTGCTTGCGGGCACATCTCCAGTGTGGTGTGTGCAGGAGGTGGCTGATTGATGTCTCTCTCTCATTGATGTTTCTGACTTTCTGTCCCTCTCCCTTCCTTTCTGTGAAAAATCAATAAAATATATTTAAAAAAATCTGGCTACTGTGAGTACCTCGGGAACTAAAAGAGGGGCATGAGGAACTGGGTCTTAGATCTCTGTGGAAGCTAATAATGTCACTTCAGCTCAGAGTATGGGTACTGTAACTGGGGCTGAGGACTCTGGGGAGCAGATCTCATTAGATTGGTTCCCCACCTATCCCTGGTATCTCTGAGGGACACATTAAGGCTGGTTCTGGAAATAACTAAACAAGCTTAAGATGTAAACCAACTGCTGAGTGAGTGAAACACCATCTGCTAGGATGATACTGACAAGAACAAGATAATTCTTTCTGTCTTTCCATCTCCCTTCAGTGTCACCCAGAACCGGCTAACAAAGAGGATTCAGAATTTCAGGTTCAGAATCTCAAAGCAAAAGGATATAGGAGTAGGTTTGGTGCACAATCCATCATCAGTCAAAAAGTACCAATTTTATGCTTCCAGGAACTAGTTGCAAATATATTTCACATAAACACAATAACACCATTCACCTTCTAAAAAAGAGAAGTTCAAAATCCAAATCATCATATATACATCTCTATAACAGATCATGCCTCCTTAGTGATGCTCATTACTCCTCTGTCCCACCTGAATATTCTGTCAACTAAAGACTAAATCTTGAAGTAAATCACTGTTACCATGCCTTAAATAAAATGGTAAAGAAAATGAGGGCAATAAAATAAAGTGAATATATCTACATACATACATATATATATTCACATACCCAAATATATAATAAAACTAGAGACCCAGTACACAAAATTCATGCACGGGGGGTAGGAAGTGTTCCTCATACTAGCCTACACCCTCTCCAATTAGGGACTTCTTGAGGGATGTCTGAATGCCCATTTAAACAGGTAGCCAATAGCCTTCTCAAAATCCAGGACTGCTGGCTCCCAACCACTTGCCCGTCTGCCTTTCTGATTGTCCCTAACCATTTCTGCCTGCCAGCCTGATCACCCACTAGCATTCCCCTGTCAGCCTGATTGATGCCTAACTGCCCTCCCCTGCCAGCCTGGTTACCCCTAATTACCCTCCCTGCAGGCCTAGTTACCCCCAACTGCCCTTTCCTGCAAGCTTGGTTGCCCTGATCACCCACAACTGCCCTCCCCTGCTAGCCATCTTGTGGCAGCCATCTTTGACTACACAGGGGTTAGCCATCTTGTGTGTTGGAGTGATGTCACTCCATCTTCCATCCCTAGATTCCCATACCCAATACATTCTAGATATAAAAGAAAATGATATATTGGCCACTGATTCATAACATATTCTCCATCCTTTAAAATAAAATCTCACATACCTTTTTTAGGGTATGATCTCTAAAATGCCCTGTAATTTGGTTTTCAATAGACCATTCCACCATTCTATCAGATCACCTGCTTTCTATTGGTGGAATAAATGAATAAGAAGAGATAATCCCATGAGTCCATTGGTATACTTGTTTTGGCATAAAATAAGTAGCTTAAGTAATATCCTAAGAATAAACTAAAGGTAAGTAAATCATAGATTCTGGTTCTATTACAAGCATTTTGAGCAGAGAAGGCCATATATATATTCCAGGATGCAATTCTATTCCAGTGAAGGCACATGACTATAATCACTCAGCAATGAGGTGTCTGGCGCCCGCCATCGCCACCACTGCTCCTTTGAGAAAGGTGTCAGGCTAGAGCTTCTATTCATCCCTGCTTTTGATAGAGTTAGGCATTCAGCAGTGGTGGTAGACAAAAACACTGTGAGCTTTAAAAGTGAAAAAAAAGACAAATGCCAACTTAAATATGGCTGTCAAGAAAGCTTTGTGAAGGAGTTGGAATTGAGCTGGCCATCAATGGAGGTGATAAAGTTAAAGGGAGGAAAAGGATATTCCAAGAAATCATGGAAGTGTAAGATCATAAGAAATGGTAAAGACAGTAATCAATCTAGCAGATAGAGCACCAGTCAGGAAACACAGCTATCAGATTATAATTAGCTATGTATGTGAAATGTAGTAAAGGATAAATGTTTGGATTCTGGATTACCCTCCATGCTTTCAAATTGCATCCTTCTACTTAGCACCTGTGTAACCTCTTGAGGGTATTTCTTGATCCATACAAACCAACAAAATATACTATTCCAAGTTCTACTCAATGGGCAGATTTTCCTTTACCATTGATTTTTCAGCAACAGTCTTAAATTTACAGTTAGTCCTCTTAGAATAGTATACCTAAGTACCTTAGTTTTCTCATTTGTGAAAGAAGATAACAGTATTTATGTCACAGAGCTGTTATTTTGATTAAAGAATTTATATATATATATATATATATATATACTTAAAATAGTTGTTGGAATATAGTAAATGTTATAAAAGTGTTTTTAAATTATGATTTAAATTTATGAGTCACTTTAGTGTGAAGGGGTGATTACGCTAGAAGTGCTTTCTCAATAAAACTGTTGAATTTAGTGTTTTAAACAATAAAACAGCATGTTGAACTATCTATTTTCTGTTGCTTTATATTACATATTTCATAAGTCACAGCCTGGCTTTGTGACATGCCTGTGAAGCTGTAATATTCCACATCATCATTGTCTTAGAAAATTGACAATGCTGACCAATGTGGAAGTCATTCTCGAAGTACAGCAGTATAAAGTAGTGAAGCAAACAAATTAGTCAGAGTTCAATAGTCCCTTTTCTATCCAGGAGTTCTGAAAACATTCCTTTCTGGATAAGAAAGTGGTTCTCTGTCTTATTGTAACCCCTGGTAGGATGTACATCAAGATAATAAGGCAACTGTCTTGTAAGCCTGTTGGACAGCTTCCTGACTTTGTGCTATACAGGTTGACAAGCCAGTGCTCCTGAGAACATGGCTGATGGAATCAGTAAATTATTATCTGGGCAGAGGAAGTCATAAAAGTTCATGTCCCTGACAAGTAATTGTACAGTGATGGTTGGATACACTGCGATGGAAAAACGGAAGGGAAATCCATCTTCACCATCAGTCTTGAAAGCAAGACCTTTATTCCCTTTATTTTTTTCCTCCCCACAGGAAATACTAGGGAAGAACTCATTTCCTCCCCAGATCTATTTTGAACATTTCTGTTTAATTAAAAATTCTTTCCTATAATGAATTAAAATTATTTCCTCTCAAATTAGCTCTCTCCTTGTTTTTATTTATTAATTCCTTTGGACTCTTGCCACTTACTATTACTACCTTTCCAACACGGAATTGTATTTATTTGGTGGAGAACACTCCTTCAGAAAAGAAACAAAATTCCTTTAGCATCTAAATCAGCTAATTATATGACAGTATATTTTGGATTAGCATGGGAACCATCTATAGGAGGCAACTTTATAAGCAACCCAAACCAATTCTGGTTAGCTAAGAGCAAAAAAATTAAATAAATAAATAAGGGATTTACTGGAATACTATTCCCTAGTTCGGAGAATTAAAGCAAAGGTTACATACTTAGACCTCAAGCAGAGCAAGAGCCAGGAAAGCACTGACGCTGGAGGGAAAATTATTCAGGCAGCAAGCATCATGATGGACTATTTCTTTTTTTCTCATCACTCCTATCCAAATTCAAATTCTAGGGAAAATTCACCTCGCAGGCTAAACAAGGCTTAGATGCCTACCTCTAGGCCATGAGACAGCAGCACACATGACTACAACAGTAGGAGGGCAGTAGTTGTCCAAAGAAAAACCAAGATTCTGTTCCTGAGGAGAAAGGAAATTGGATTCTAGGCAAACAACCTTAATAGAGACCCACTAAAGGATGTGCTGATATTCATTGTGCACAGTCTAAATTCATTTGAAAAAAAGAAATTTCACTTTACATAGCTTACTAAATATAGTCTAAAAATCCCAGATTTAAACATTTTTTGTGTGTTATTCTTTTTCGTGTAATTAAAGTAAGGAAATGATACCCTTAGTAGCTATGGTAGAAAAAATAATGTCCCCTAACAATGTACATGTCCAAATTCCCAAAACCCATAAATATGTTACCTTATACAACAAAGGGGGATTTGAATATACAATTACATTGAGGATCTTGATCTGGGAAGATTAACTTGGATTATCTAGTTGGACCTATAATCATAAGGTCCTTATAAGAGGGAGGCAGGAGGGTCAGAATCAGAAGAGAGGACAATGGAAGCCAAGGTCAGAGTAATGTGTGACCATAAGCTAAGGAATGTATGCAGCTCTTAAAAGCTAGAAAAAGAAAAGAAAAAAAGAGTTATCTCCTCAAGGCTCCTAAAGAGACATTGCCTTGTAAACCAATTTTAGATTTCTGGAATCCAGAACTAAAAAAAAAAAACAGTAAATTTGTACAATATGTTACTCATTAAATCTGTGATTTTTGAATCAGGACACTAGCAGAGTTGCTTATTAAGGTACTGTCTCATAGCCACTGCCTTTTAGGTAACTTAGTTTTCCTTTTGTGTGCTAAGTTAACCTTCAGTTCATAATTATTTACCTTATTCTTTTCTGTTTATATCTGGGAACTAAAAACTGCTTTGTAGCTAGTATAATTTCTTAGAAGAAATAGAAGCATATGATTTCACCATTTCCATTTCTGTTGGTTATTATAAAAATTCTGAGGTATACCATATTCCACAGTGCAGAATGGACCACTTTCATCCCCAGCAGTTACTACTCCCTTTTGATCACATGTTGTATCTCTTACCATTCTACCCATTTCTTCACCATGTTTGTCTTCTACTATAGCATGCTACAAAACCACATAAATACAAAACCAAAAATCTAGAGATAGATTAAAGGGATAAGTATACTAAACATTTCAAACTAAACATTCAATTTCCTAGAATAATATTACATAGTTCATTTTATGTCTTAATGGTTCACCAATAATATTACTGTCAAAGCAGGCATTATAATTAGTGCATATTTTCTCATATTAAGAAGCAAATTCTTAGAGGTTAAGCTACTTATAGCTGTCTTAATATTGTACAGAGAGCACATTTATTTTTATCAGAAAGAGTGATCTTCTAAAACTTGGCTACATCTAGTATTTCAAGATTTTGTGGAGCAAACCAATAATTCCTTGCCTATATCATATTCATAATAAGGGAAGCAACACAAGTTACTGAATAAAACACTATATTATTAATTGCTGGGTACATCAGTTGAAATAATATGCATAAAGAAAATTACAGACTGATCAAAAGAACTTGCTTCTCCGGTAAGGCTTTATGTAGACAGGACACAAGTTGGACTTAAAATTATGTACTGGATGAAGTTAGATATAGAAGAGGAGAGAAGACATTCTAAGAATAAACAACAAGAGTTGAAACACAGAAGAAAACCTAAGTACAGCACTGGGATGAATGTGTAATATGGAGAAATGGCAAAAAATAAGAATAAACTACAGGGAAGTCTACAGGTAAGCAGTTAGTAGCAGTTATGCAAGCAAGTGATCAAAGTATTAATAAAGCAGTGCCTAGCATAACAGATTAAAGATTGTAAAAGCCCAAAGCTAGAAATACCATGTCTAGTGTGAATGAAGAGCAAGGTTTTAACCCTGGTGCCATCTGACCCATTCAAGGGCTCTATAACATGAGATATATGAAGTTTCTGTATCTATGTTATGATGCTTAAGTATTATAAATGACTTCTTAGGGTGATAAAAATAATAATTTACAGGATTATTTCTATCACATGACTGTGTACATTTCTTAAGGGTGTATTTTGATAAAAATGATCTACAGAAATCTATTTCTCGTTAGAAGGAACCTCACTTTGATGTCAACTCCACAAAAACACTTTACAAAGGAGGCAATGAGCCAAGTGACGTTTACTAATTTAGAGACTACTCAGTTATGGCAAAAGCATGAGATGTCATGCTCTTGGACAGAGCCAGGTAGACTGAACAGATTAGCTATCAAACAAAAGCAACAACAATGAAAGCACGTAAAAATTTTACTTCACTCATTTTAATGGTCTTCCGGAAAATGAGTTGAACTTCAACTGAAAGATTAGATAAAATGTGGAAAACTGATTTAACAGAAGCGGGTTGGAGAGGAGATTACTTCTGGAAATAGTCAACTATATTTGCACTCGTCCTTAAACATAGCTATAATTTTGTTTTTAAATCTCCTCTGCTGCCTTTAAATTATTCATTGTCATGAATGCTCATCTATCAAGTAAGTTGCTATCTAGATGCAAAGAATCATGAATATAAGTCTCAGCATGTGGTAAGGTCAGGGACAGCAGGGTTTGAAAATATGCCTATTGAAGTGGACAGGACATTTTCTTGTGGAGGATATACATGCTGAAACTAAAGTCAAAGCTAATATAAAAAAGAAAAGTCCTGACAAATGAGGGTGAGAAACTATGTGACTGAAAGGTAGTCCTGAAATAAATGTTTGCAGGGAGCAAAGACTAAAATCTGGGGTCTAAGGAATGAAGAATAAGAGAAAAAGAAGATATAGAAGAAAGGAGACCAGAGAAATGGTCAAAGGCAAATACTGCAGGTCACAGCTTCTTTCTGCGCAGACTGTGTGGATAAGTTAATTGAGTTTAAAGATCTAGGGTCTGCTAAGATCATCCTGAAGTACCACGTAGTAATGTTGGACTCCTGGCTATAGCTTCCCAAATATATGCTATTTTAACAAGCTCTAGCTAAAGGTACTTTAGAATGATCTTTTCATAGGCAGATAGTCCTCAGGTTACTATTTTAAAATATGCTACACACAGTGAATTATAAAAGTCAACACTCTTATAACATATTTCCTGTGTTTCCTCATTTTCCATTTCACCACATAATTTAACATTTATAAAGAACACAACATTCTTAAATCTTAGGAAATAGTCCTTAAAAGCCACAAAGATTACAATGATCTCTTAGCTCTTTAAGACTGCATGAAAATTTCTTACTTTTACCAAATAAATATTAGTACATAAGAAATATATATTTGAGTTTGATATTCCAAATACAAAGTTATATTACCTCAGCTCTTTTGGTTATGAGGGATTCCTGGGCAAAGGTCATTTAAGATGCCTAAAAATTAAGCACATATCTGTATATATAAAAGGCTAATATGCTAAGTGTCCAACCGTCCAACCAATTTCTATGACGCACAACTGACCCCCAGAGGACAGATGCTCAACACAGGCACTATAGAGCTGTAGAAACTTGGCAGCAGTGATTCTCGGGTGATGCACCCCACAACCAGAGAAGAGGGAGCCCAATTCCTCATGGTGCTGTGCGATTCCACCTTCAACCATGGGTTATGTTGTTGCCAGGGCACCGTTGGCCCCTAATATGGTTTACTGCATACTTGTGTTTGTGTTCCATACACTGTATTACAGCAACCCCTCGGGGGATGTCAAAGAGCCTGTTCTGGCCTGATCCATACAGGCCAGGCTGAGGAACCCCACCTGCTGGAGGGAACCAGTTCACACTGCAGACACCAGGGAGAGAGCACAGGAGGTTGGCTTTAGGGTATGTCCGGCCCATCTCATCCAGTCCCAACCCACTGACTACCTTTTAATTAATTTCCTTTCAATGTGCACAAATCTGAGCACTGGGTCGCTAGTTAAGTATGAGACTGAAGTACTAAGAGGAAAATGTGGATTGTGTTTCTCAGCATGCTCACCATACAATAAAAAGAGAGAATGCATAATGTGCAAAGTTGTATTAATGAAACATTTACCACCCCATATATGTGGTATTAATTATCTAGCTCAAATACTGTGACCAGATATAATTTGCACATCATCCAAATAGCTTTGTGGCTATAATCTGCTTTGAAAAAGTACAAAAAGCAACAGCATATAAAGGGTACAACTTCTATCAGCTACCTCCTTTGTCTTTTGTTAGAGCACACTGCCAAGTACAACTAGGGAAAGTCAGAAGGTCCTACTGAAATTTTTCTTGAGGACACATAATTGCCAGGTGAGCCACAATGCATTTAGTTATTGAAAATTTAGGTCAATAAATTTTAGTAAAAAGAAAGATTAGTAGAAAGAAAACTGTGAACCAAACTGTTTTCATCAGGCCATAAAGACTAAAATTTACAAAAGGAAAGAGGAAGATAAATGAAAGGAAAAGAAATGAAAGACAATGTCATGGCCACTGGGAATTTAAAGGTGGTCTTTCATATGACTACTTTTCAATCTCCAGCTACATTCTCCTTAGTTTTGCACACTTATATTTGAAATATCTTCCTCTATCTTCCAACTACTTATCAGAATTCTACCTCAAGGTTCCAAATATTATAAATATTATTATAAAACTCATTTTTAGTCTGTGAGTTTTACAAACATACACACACACACACACACACACACACACACACACACTAAGTGGCCAGATTATTGTGCATTCAGAGATTATAATACTCTGGCCACTCAGTGTATATAAGATATAATTAGATAAAGGACATAGCTCCTGTGAAAGGTAAACCACTTCTAAATTTCACTCATTGAAATGTCACTGAAAAAATACAGTAGGCAATTATAATTCTTACAGAAATCATAAAAAATATTAAGATGTTATAATTAAATTCTTAAAAAATTCAGAATTGTTTAAACTTATGATAAATTCAGCTATTTAAGTAGTAGGTTAAAAGACTCTGCTTTTAAAATTCCATATCTAAAACTTTCACAGAGAATTGATATAATAAATTTCATTCAGTCATTAAAAATACATAATCAGAAGAAGTGAACTATAATAAGGTGACATTTAGAAATGCTTAAAAACAATTTTCCCATTTGTCCTCTGCATGATCTTAGGTAAAATTAAAGTGCATATTCAAAGAAGATTGATAATCCTTTGTAATGTTCTTTCCTTTCCAGATAAATTTTAGGATGTACATTTTCTTGACAAGTTTTCTTTTAAAAGTAAACTAGTCATTATTTTATTTATAGCTATCACACACTTCATAAAAATTATAAAATCTAATAAACAATGACTTAAATTTATGCTTCTGAGACTTGAATGTGTACATGCTTCAAAGGGGTGTACTATTACAAATGCAGGTAGGTATTGATTCAGTAGCTCCCAGATGATGCTGAACATTCATTGAGTAGTAAGGTTTAAATAATACTAAGCAATACTGGCTGCTAACACATAGACAAAAAACACACCCACACAAAATCATGGTTTAGCTTAATATTTTATAACCAGAGGCCTGGTGCACAAAAATTAATGCACTAAGCAGGGAGTCCCTCAGCCAGGCCTGCCCCTCTCACAATCTAGGAGCCCTCAGGGGGTGTCCTACAGACAGCTTAGACCCGCTCCCCATGGGGAGGGGAGTAGCCTAAGATGCAGTCTGGCTTCCCTCTGTGGGAGGCAACCAGGCCGATCAGGGGCTGGCGCTGCCCCCATCACCTTGCTGCTGCTGCTGGCCCTTGAAGCTGCCTGTGGGTGCCTGTCCTTGGCCCTCGCAGCCACTGTGGCTTTGTCCGGAAGGATATTTGGCTGCCTGGTCTAATTAGCATATTACATTTTTATTATCATATATTTTGTCCCCTGTACCTTGTAGAAATTAACAAAAAATTTTCTTTTGAGCTGAATATGGAGATATCAGAAATATATTAGACTGTTTGAAACTTTTAAATGTTAATCCTTTTATAGACCAATACTGTTCCACATTCAGAAAACCAATTCCAGATTTTAGCAATATTCTTTGTATTCTTCAGCAGTCCTAAGTTCTGTCCACATCCATGATATATGATTTTAGCGAGATATAATTAACATAAATTTTATTAGTTTCAGTTGTATAACATGTTGATTTAGTTGTATAACATGATGATTCCTATTTGTGTATATTGCAAAATGATCACCATAAGTCTAGGTAATATTCATTACCACATATAGTTATAAATTTTTTTCTTATGATGAGAACTTTTAAGATCTACTCTCTTAGCAACTTTTGAATATACAATTCTATATAGTAAAAGGCTAATTGCAAACTGACTGAACTGTGGAACAACCATTCGCTTATACATGCACTGACCATGAGAGGACAGACGCTCAATGCAGGAGCTTCCCACTGGTGGTCAGTGCATTTCCACAGGGGGAAGAGGGACGAGGGGGGTGTCAGTCAGCCAGAAGCCGTGAGCCCAACTTCAAGGGTCGTGATCACTCCCACACAAGGTGATTGGGGTGGGGGGGCGGAGGTTGCCGGGGCCCCAAAAAGCCAGGCTCTGCAGCAGCACTAAGGATGTCCAACTGACAGCTTAGGCCCATTTCCCACGGGCTCCAAGACTGTGAGAAGGTGCAGGCTGACCTGAAGGACCCTCTTGAGTGCATGAATTTTGTGCACTGGGCCTATAGTATAGTATAATTAACTAGAGTCACAATGTATATTATACATCCCCAGGACTTATTATTTATTTTATAACTGTACATTTTTATCCTTTGATCATCTCACCCATTTCACTCACTCTCTACACTTCACATCTGGAAATCAACAATCTGTTCTCTATATCTACAAGTTTTGGTGTTTTTTGTTTGTTTTTTTTAGATAACCTAAGTAAGGTCATACACTATTTATCTTTCTCTGTCCAACTTATTTCACTTAACATAATGTTCTTAAGATCCATCCATGTAGCAAATTGCAAGATTTCCTTATTTTTATGGCTGAATGATATTCCATTATATGCATTTTTCTGTGTATATATTATATACACACACACATACACACACACATATATATCTATACATTGTGTGTAATTACTTATAATGTTTTCTTTATCCATTCATCTACTGATGAACACTTAGCTTACCTCATGGCTATTGTCAATAACACTGCAAGGAATAGGTGGGTTGCATATATTTTTTAGAATTAACAATTTTATTTACTTCAGGTAAATCTGAAGAAATACAATTGCTGGGCCTTATAGTAGTTCTATTTTTAATTTTTTGAAAAATAGTGGCTATAACAGTTTACATTCCTACCAACAGTGCACAAGGGTAAACTTTTCTGTGCATTCTTGCCAACACTTGTTATCTCTTATCTTTTTCTAGTAGCCATTATAACAGGGATAAGTTGTTATCTCCTTGTGGTATTGATTTGCATTTTCCTGATATTAGTAATGTTAATCTCAACAAAGCAAAATGTAAAAACTACAATTATGTAAGATGTTAAATTAGGAGAAGTTGGGTGATGTGTATATGATAACATTCTGTACTATATTCATAATTTTTCTGTAAATCTTAAGTTATTCCAAAGTAAAAGTTAAAAATTCTGCCCAAGTCATAGTCCCAAGTCAGATTTTAATTCACTCAGTCATTCAATAAATATTTATTAAAAATGTCTACCATATGAAAGGGGCGCAAAAACATTTGTTGAATGAACCGCTGCCACATGCATATGATCATGTTATACCTTTGATATACCATCACTAAAGTCACTGTTGAATAGTCCAAGAAAGGAAGCTGGTACTGCTGCCAAAAATGCCACAATTTGAGTGAATAGGCTAAACAATAGGTCTTCAGCCCCTTAGTAAACTATTACTAAGATTTTCATGTTAGTTATCTGTTTATTTAAGCAACAAATAAAGGAGATACCAGGGAGAATATTTTCTATAAGGGCAATGGAATAAGAAGAGGTCAGTAAAATGGACCACATTAGATAGAAAAACTAATATATGATACACAAATTATTTTAAATAAGTAATATAATTCATATAATAAGATAACTTATAAGTGATTTTGGAAAAAATGAACAAATAGAGATAAAGTGGCAAAAATGACTTTCTACAGTAAAAAGCTACATAAGCATTTAAATTGTATGTCTTTAAAGAACTTCAAGACTATACATACTATAACAATTTATATTGAGCCAAAATAAGCTAAGTATTCAATTAACAAGAATATCTGCTGCTTACCCATCTCACTTAATCCAAAATATTTATCTGTAACACACATATATTATTAGAAAACTCAGAAAATTATTTTAGTTTTTTTTTCAAATATAGAAATTTTATGTGGTTTTTATTAACTACTAGAGGCCTGGTGAATGAAATTCATGCAAGTGGGGGATGTCCTTCAGCCCAGCCTGCAACCTCTCCAATCTGGACCCCTCAAGGGATGTCTGACTGCCTGTTTAGGTCTGATTCCAGGATCAGGCCTAAACGGTCAGTCATACACACCTCTCATAATCCAGGACTGCTGACTCCCAACTGCTACCTGCCTGCATTCATGATTGTTCCTAACCACTTTTGTCTGCCAGATTAATCACCCCTAACCACTCCCCTGCCAGCCTAATTGATGCCTAGCTGCTCCCCTGCCAGCCTGTTTACCCCTAACTGTCCTCACCTGCAGGCCTGGTCACCCATAACTGTCCTCCCCTGGAGGTCTGGTTCCCCCCCAGCTGCCCTCTCTTGCAGGCCTGTTCCTTGCTAACTGTCCTCCCCTGCTGGCCTTTCTGTGGTGGCCATCTTGTGTCCACATGGGGGCAGAATCTTTTGACCACATGGGGGCAGTCATCTTGTGAGTTGGAGTGATAGTCAATCTATATATTACTCTTTTATTAGATAGGATAGAGGCCTGGTACATGGGTGTTGGTTAGCTGGATTTCCCTGAAGGGTGTCCTGGATCAGGGTGGTTGTTCCCTTTGGGTGTGGAGCGGCCTGGGTGAGGGGTTTGTGGTGGTTTGCAGCCTGGCCACGCCCACAGCAACCCAAGCAGAGGCCCTGGTATCTGGGATTTATTTATCTTCTATAATTAAAACTTTGTAGCCTAGAGAGGAGCCAAGCCTTCTGCTAGCAGAGCCATTAAAACTTTGTTGCCTTAAGCACGGGCCAGGGTTTGGAGGAAAGCTTGGCTTCCTCCATTGCCAAGAGCAACTCAAGCCTCCCTCCTGCTCTTTTTCTGGCCGTAGCCATCTTGGTTGGGTTAATTTGCATACTCACTCTGATTAGCTGGTGGGCATGGCTGGTGGGTGTAGCGGAGGTATAGTCAATTTGCATATTACTCTTTTATCCAATAGGATTTTTAACTGTTAAAGAATTGTATTAAGGTAAATAACAAAATTTGTACATGTTTTTGAATTTGAATTTACCCACAGAAATTTCATAGTTACAGCTGAGAATAGCTTTTCTTTAGAAAAAAAAATTATAGCTGTGCAATTAAACCATGGTACCAAATTCTTGATCATACTAAACTCTACAAACACAGTGTAATGGGACAGATTTCTCTTTGAAATTATGTGCACATATGTAGTGACTGTAATGAGAAATTAATCTTAGCAGTGGTTTTAGGGTTTCTTTTGGTTAAGTGCATGCAGCTAAAACTAAAACAGCATAGACGCAAGTGGATGGCAGCGTGTTGCCCAGGAAACCATACTATCCACTGATTTTAAATCTGCTTGAATATATGAAAACTCCTAGCCAGAATGTTTTATTTTGCTTTCAAGCTAGCTCTTTTCTATCCTTCTCTCCCTCCCACCCCCATCTCCTTTTTAAAGAATCACTTTATTGTATGGTAGAAAGAAAAGCTATGAAGGAGGAAAAGAATATATCAATCAAATTGAGCACTACTGAAATATGTGTGAGGTACAGTGTTAGGTACCTCTCCATAAAAAACAAACTCTTGCTTTCCTTTACACCCAAACTTGCTCTTTTTCCATTGTTTCTAATTAAGGAAATAGCTCTTGCTTGTGGCTGAGCTGTTTAGGAAAAAAAAAATGTCATTTTTGGCTATTTATATATTTATACCCAACTTCCTTCTTATAAGTAGATCCATGCCACTTTCATTGAAAATGGTAAATCTTGTCTGCTCTCTGTATATCCATTGTCACCTAGATACTGACCTGTAGCATCTCATTTTCCAGATTTCTGAAATAGCTCCCTAATGAGTCCTCTGTTCAATTTGTGTTTTTCTACAGTTTATTCTCCATACTGCATCCAAAGAGCCTTTTCAGTAACTCAAACAATTTGCAGTCTCACCTAAAATAAATATCATAGCTTCACAACAGCTTGAAAGACTGCATGTCGGGCCTCTGGATACTTTTCAAATCCACTTTTTTTCCTCATTGTACTTCAGCCATTCTTGCTAGAACATTCCAGAGCATTCTTGTCTTAGGACCTTTACATAGAATAGAAGGATCTTCCTTCAGATATCTGCATGTCTAATTCCCTGATTACCTTCATATGTTTAAATTTCGCCATTTCTAACAATTCTAACCTGATCACTTTATTTAAAACAGAAAAATTCTCCTCCCCTAATTGCCTTCCAATCATTTTATTGCCTTTCCTGTTTTGTGTGTGTGTGTGTGTGTGTGTGTGTGTGTTTTCCATTGTGTTTATCACCTGACTTATTACATAATTGATATAATGCTGTGTGTGTTTTTGTCAGTTTGTTTGTTTGTTTTCTTATCTGTCCTCATTAGAAACTTTAAATTTTGAGGATTTTGTTAGGGACTTTCTTAGGGATAAAAGGTTTGTTAGTTTCACCCTGTATACCCCATGCCTGGAAGCTTGTCATATGAGTGGTAAGCATTTCATAGATAATTACTAGTTTTATAAATTAATAAATGAATATGTTCTTTTTTATTCACATATACTTATGAATTGTTTCCTTTCCATGTAAAATATTGACTATTTTCATATGGAGAAAAACCTGGTACCACACAATATAAAAAATAAAATTTTATCTTTGTTACGAGTAATATTCAGTCACTTTTAAGAATATTTTCTTCATTCTATTTTCTTGTTTTATATTATTTCTATTATTTTAACCTAGGCTGGTCTTTTAAAGTCTGTTGCATTCTTTGATCAACTGAAATTATTGCAAGAAAGAAAAACTCATTCTTGATAATGTTATGTTTTGCTTTAACATGAACAAAATCTCCCGCTGGTTTCAAATTATTTGGGATGACTTGTTTTTTTCACCAACATAAAATTGTGTAAGTGAGATTCTGAGAGTTCTGAATCCAGGCTTTAAAAGGATTAACAGCTTTGACTTTCACAGAGAGGAAACCCATCTGCCATATAAAACAGTCTAGGCCATCTATCACTGGAGAATTAGAAACATGTAGAAAGAGAAAAGCCACGTGAAGAAAAACTAGCTCCCCAGACAATGGCCAGCACTAAGACTCCAGATGTGTGAGTGTGGTCATCTTGGAAGATCCTACCATATGGAGCAGAAAAGAGCTGTAAAACTATAAACAAATACCTCACTCTGCCTGGCCAGTTGCTCAGTGGTTGAGCATTGACCTATGAACCAGGTCATGGTTTAATTCCCAGTCAGGGCACGTGCCCGGGTTTCAGGCTCAATCCCCAGTAGGAGACATGCAGGAGACAATCGATGATTCTCTTTCATCATTGATGTTTCCTTCTCTCTCTATCTCTCCCTTCCTTTCTTCAAATCAATAAAAAAAAATACATATTTAAAATACCTAACCCTTAGAATTGTGAGCAAATAATATCACTGTTGGTATACTCCAGTAAAATGTGGAATGTTTCAGTAGTTTTATTAGTCCACCAAATACCAAAGACTGGGTGGCTTAAGAGAGTTTTATTTTATAACAGTTCTGGAGGCTAGAAGTCCACGATTAAGGTACTGTCAGAGTTGGCTTCTGGTGCGACCTTTCTTTCTGGCTTGTAGATGGTTCCCTGCTCATTGTGTTCCCACAGGCCTTTTCTCCAGGTGTGTGGAGGGAACTCTCGGGTGGCTCTTTCTCCTTGTGTGAAGACACTAAACCTACTGTATTAAGGGCCCACCCTTGTAATCTCATTTAACCGTATTATCTCCCTAAAGGCCCTTTCTCTAAATACAGTCACATTGAAGGTTAGGGCTATAATTTATGAATCTTTGGGACACGATTCAGTTCATAATGGCAATAATAAAAAATCTTATACACTCGTCAACAAAATAGTTACTAAATCACAATTAATCAATCCCATATTGACCTTCCATAAAGTCAAAGGCATATGCTCTCCACAGAGACTAACAAATATGACATTGCTATTTCTTACATTTAAATTACTTCTAATGCCATTTAAAATGATAATGGCAAATGTTTCTATCATTATTAATATGTAAAATTGAGTATCACTGATTGTATAAGCACTAGTTCAGTTAAACGGATGCAAACAAATAGAAAACATAAAAGAACATTATTTGGCATGGCATCACTGTGCCACTCATGTAAAACTTGTCATGTGCTACTCTTCCTGCAATTGGTCTCATATTTTATCACAATTTGCCATTAGCAGGAGCAGCATTATCTAATCAAAGGAACCATACAACCAACACAGTTGAGAAACTTGCTTATTATCCCTCCTTTAGCAAATGCATATGCTATTTTCTGATCTAAAATTTTATGTTACTTCTCTTTGACTCCTTTTCCCCAATGTTAAAAATCAGATTAAGAATACTTTCTCTGACATAGTGAGGCTAAACATACTACTGCACTGAGGATAATTGTACTAACTTTCATTAGCATCCTTGGAAATCCATAATGAAAGGCTATAACTAGCAGAACAGATTGTTTTTTTAAACAGAAAACATATTGTTTCATTATGCTCCACTGATTTTTTTCACTTCATTCATTTTACTATATAACCCAGTCTTCTGGGAGCAAGTGGAAAATTTTAATATTCTTTTTTTACTTTGAAATAAAAAAACTGTCTGTTAAAATGTGACTTACACTAACCTTCAAAATACCTAATTAAAAGTTAATAAAAGTTAGTACTAAATATAAGTTGTTAGTATCTTTGTTAAATTTTATTTCTACAAATGTTTTTCTAATATTTTCACTTCAAAAAAGCCTATCTCCTAGATTTTGAGAAGTTTTCCATTGGAAGAAACTTCCCTTAAAAACCAATATGCTCCTTTCTTGTCCAGGTGATCTTAGAAAGTCAAGGTGCAAATTAAGGTCATTTAGGTCCAGGAATGCCTTCATTCACTTAAAGAAACAAATGTTTTCACTTATTTACCAATAGTTATTGCAGCTTTTCATTATGCCAGGTGCTGTGCTAGGTGCTGGCAAGCAATAAGATGAGTGGATGGGCAGGAGGAATGTTGTGGCTGACTACTTATATAGAGTGATCCAGGAAGGCATCAAGGTGGATGTGGCTAGATGAGCGATAAAGCAAAAATATCTATTATGGGAATTCACAGGTTCACATCCCCTGATTACCCGATATAAGGGTTGATTAAAAATATGCTATGACTGTGACCTAAATTTGAATAGCAGGTACTATATATAGTGTATTATAACTGTGGAGGAAAATATTCTGCCTAGGCCTTCAACTATGAATAGTGTAAAGAAAGAAATGGGTCAAGTCATGAAATATAAAATTTTCATTCCCCTTAACTTAGATGCTATAGTAAAATATTAAGGAAAAGAAAAGATGTTTTTGGCATTCTGGTGAAGAATAGTTTTATAAAAATTTTAGTATAAATTCAGATCTTGTAAAAATCCTTTAATGTTCTTCTGAGAATAATTGAAAATGAATGTTAATTATTAGAGCTTAGAAATTTATTTTGTTTGTTTGGTAAAACCTTAATGACTTTCATACAAGGATATAGCATCTGGTTTGATCTCATGAGATAAATACTCTGAGCAACAGACTGTATATTTTAAAAAAATCTTTAAAAATCTACAATTATTCCACTCAAAAAGAATTTCCTAGAGGACATTGTATTTGTCTACAGAACTTTGTATTTCAAAACATCTGGGTCAAAATAGAACCATTATGTATTTGGAGCATAATAATTTTAATGAGATAAAAGTCCCTCCAAAAAAAATACTGAAATTAATTTATAAAGCATTATTTATTTTAAAAACTCATGAATACAAATAGTACTGTGGTGCCTGCCAGAAGCAAGGGGTTTCAAGAAGAGGTTCCTTATATAAGATAACAAGAGAAGATTTGTCTTTGTGTGGCAGGTATATGGTGCAATATACAGATCTTATAACATTGAAACCTATATATGTTCATATTGAACGATGTCACCCTAATCAATTTAATAAATAAAAATAAAATAAAAACCATTATGAAGCTAAAGGTCAGTTGAATTAACCTTCTGAGTAAACTTCTTATTTGAACTTAGGGCATTGATTGGAAAAAAAATATGACCCTCAGAATCAGAAAAAAATAAAATAAAATAAAAACTTATATACACAAATGCATGGGTTATATATCATTACCCATTATAGAGATGAAATTAAAGCAAAGATGCTTCAACATAAAGATATAGTTTTCTAGGAGTTACTAGTGGTTTTATAACCTACAGAAAACTTTTTTTGATTTTTCTTTTCAACATCTCATACTTGTAACCCATCGAAAACAAAATGTCATGTGAATAGAAAATACAATCTTCATTCTAGGTATATATTTATATTTATACTTATATTTATGTTTATATTATTGATTTTTAGAGAAGAAGGGAGAGAGAGAAACATCAATGTGAAAGTGAAACATCAATTGATTGCTTGTGTCCTTGCACACTACCTATCTGGGATCAAGCCAGCAAGCCCTAACCTGGAATCAAACCCTCAACCCATCAGGGCACAGCATGATGCTCAATCAACTGAACAACACCAGACAAACAATTCTTGGTATAGTTTACTTTTATGCCTGGTGAGTTATAATTTATGTAGGTAAGTTTTATGGGTCATAGAAAGGTAGAACTACAAGCAAGAATACTCCAGAGATCATCAATGCCAAATCCAGCATTTTCCTGAATAGTCAGTGGTTTAGTCTCCAAAAGATGGCCCTCCAATAAACCGTGCACTCTCCCCTATGAGTTCCCGTCCTCTGAACTGAGACTTGATCTGTGATCACTTTGACCAATAGAACAGGATTTGAATCCCTCTTCCTCTCTCAGAAGCCAGCACCTCTCTGAGACCATTAAGCTATGAGAAGCCCAAGTCAGATAGAGAGACCCTGAGGATGAGATCCTGAGTGGAGAAAGAAGCCAAAACCTGTGAGTGAAGCAGTGCTTGTTGACATCCAGCTTAGTGGAACTTTTGAAGAATCCCACCCCATCTGAAGTCAGATGGCCACTGCAAAAGAGACCTCAAGCAAGAACCTCCCAGCCGAGCCCAGTAAACTCCTAAAAATATGAGAGATAAAAACCTAGGCTGCCAGGTTTGAGGTGGTTTGTTTTTCAGAGAAGTTTTGTTTAGAAATCCCGAGCTGGAACAGGACAACTTCTCCTAGCTTCCATTTCCAGATCCTTCCCACAATCACCTGCACCTGTGGTTATTGCCACTTTCTCTGAACATCTATAGTATTTATTATTACAAATAATCCTTCAGTATTAAGCAAACACTGATTGGTATTGTTAGCTACTTATGTCTTTTTTTATCACTAATGAGAGCAAAAAATAACTGCTTTCTTATCTAGAAGAAATGACTTCTATACGCAGCAATGTTTAAAGATCACAATGATGGTGTGTTGAAAATAAAGTTTCATTGTCTTTAACTGAATAGGCAGTAAACATGAATAATTATCCACATATAGTCTGGCTTAGTTTTTGACAGAGGTTCCACCTGTGGGGCTTGTGAAGACCAGATTGCTGGACTCCATCCACTAGCGTTTCTGATTCAGAAGGCTTGAAATATGGCCCAAGAATTTCATTTCCCACAAGTTGCCAAGTGATGGTGATGCTATAAGTCCAGGACAACATTGTGAGAATGCCCGGGTTAAAATAATCCCTAACCCTCTTTTCTAGGACTGTTAGTCTACAATAATTACAAATCATGCAAAAATAATGCTTTTCACATACTCATTCTTAGTGTCTCTCCTTCTTAATTCTCTTCCTATAACCCCAATCCAGGGGCAGTGACTTTGGGTTCATATATGCCTTCCCAGAGTTATTCAACGTAAAGTCCTTCATGGATATGACTTCCTCAAAACATATAAAACATGCTAAAATTTTCCATGGCATCAGTAGTTTTGATTCAAAAATGTTGCATTTACATGATCAATTTTGAAATTTTATTTTTCAATTAAATTTTGCATTCAATATTATCGTGTATTAATTCAGATGTATAGCATAGTAGTTAGACAGTCATATACTTCACAAAGTATTTCCAGTACCCACCTGGCACCATACATTGTTATTCTAATATTATTGACTATATTCCCTATGCTGTACTTTACATCTCCATGGGTATTTTGTAACTACCAACCTGTACTTCTCAGTTGCTTCACCTTTCATACTCAGTCTCCCCAGCCCTCCTCCCCTCTCACAACCATAAGTCCATTTTTTAAAAATATATTTTATTGATTTTTACAGAGAAGAAGGGAGAGGGACAGAGAGTTAAAAACATTGATGAGAGAGAAACAGCTGCTTCCTGCACACTCCCCACCGGGTATGTGCCCACAACCAAGGTACATGCCCTCAACTGGAACTGAACCTGGAACCCTTGAGTCCGCAGGCCAATGCTCTGTCCACTGAGCCAAACTGGCTAGGGCCATAAGTCCATTTTTTAAATCTATGAATCTGTTTCTATTTTGTTTGTTTATTTTGTTCTTTAGATTCCAGATGTAAGTAAAATCATATAGTATTTGTCTTTCTCTGACTGACATCTTATTTAGCATTACTCTCCAGGTCCATTCACGCTTTTGCAAATTGTAAGATTTCATTCTTTTATTTCAGTGTGTATATGTACCACATGATTTTTTCATCCACCCCTCTAGTGACAGGTATTTGGGTTGCTTCCATATCGTGACTATTTAAATAATTTGCAGTAAACTAGGGGTGCATATATTCTTTCAAATTAGTATTTTGGATTTCTTCATATATACTGTATACCCAGAAGTGAAATCACTGAATCATAAGATAGTTCAATTAAATGATCAATTTTGAGCTCATCTAGATCAGAGATTATGCTTATTGTAGTATTATTCTTGTATCATCAGTGCCCAGCAATACAGTTCCAACTGTTTTTAAGTAAAATTAAATAAAAATCAACCTAAAGTGTGAATTACTGATATTTCTGCTATGGTGTTACATGAAAAGAATTATATACAAGTTTAAAAATTATGTCTGAGAATTAAAAAGAATTAGAACATTACATTAGGTTTCAAGCCATTCCAAATATATAGGTGTCAAAGAACATTTATTAAGCAAGTCCCCATGTTAACTGAAGTTGGGGAAAAAAATAATGAGTAGGAATCAATCTCAGATCAGATACTTACAGACTAATAGAAAACAAGTGGGAAGGATGATATTTTGTTTCAAATGATGGAGATTCTAAACACTTCATTCAAATATGAAAAAGGTCTCTCTTATTAGAGTGTGGGATCTTAGGGCAGAAACTTGACACTGTGCTGGACATATATTATTCAAAGTACTTTACATGCATGAACTCATTGAATCATCTTAAATGCTAGGGACTATTATGTTCAGCATCCCCATTTTGCAGATTAGAAAACTGAGCCACAGAGAATATGTCAGTGCAACTGGACCTGGGCAGTCTGACTCGAGAGTCTGGGCTCCTTGTGACTAGGTTGTATTGCTCTCCTTTAAAGCAATGACTTAGTAAAATTCTAAATCAAATTATAATTTTATTTTGATAAACATTTATTTGAATTCATAGTTTTACTAAGCGAGTTTTCTAGTACCTTGTATTAGAAGAGTCACATCTAAATTGTCATATACCTCAGGCTTCTTTAGAGAGAGATGTTTAAGCACAGAGCCTATAACTTTAAAATGCTGTAAAGTTACCACAAAAATAAAATAAAACAACAAATTAAAACTGCCATCATTCTACCTTCTTACCTATCTCTCTCTCTCTCCCCTATTCCTATAAACATGGATAGGGATATTTGTCTTATCACACAAAAAGGTGTCAAGAATAAAAGTTGCAACCTTAAAATTTAATTACAATTTTTATATTTTTTGGACTCATGGCTCTTTATTGGCATCTGTAGAGGTGGCGCTAGAACCCGACGCTAAGACAAGGAGGGGAGAAGCTGCTCTCTGCAAGCTCAATGTCAATAGACCTTCTTGTGTTTCCGGTCCCCTGAAACCCTACTACCTCTATTATCTTCATTTCCAGTATCTTTAGATGGTGCATATAGGTTCTTTTTAGAGCATCTTCCACTGATGTATCTTTGGAAACATCAATCACTGTTTCAGAGACTATACCATCAGCTCTGGGAATTTAGGTTTTAGGACAGTTCTTCCTGATTGATTGAAGACTGCTATTGCTCTCCTGTCTCAGTGAATCTCCATTCCATTTCTACAGGTTTCCTGTCCACAGGATCCACAAGTTTGACCTCTCTAAGGATCTTGGTTTCCCTCTAATCCTCAGTCTTTCTAATATATGATAAAGGATGTTCAGCCCATCCAGGACTTTTACTGCCAAATAGCAGTGTTAAGACCCCAGGCCCATACCTTTCTTGGCTTCACTCTTACTGAATATGACAGTTTTATCCCAACAGTTGACATGTTGATCTCTAAAACAGCAATAAAATATTTGCACTATTAACTTAAAAATACTTTAACTGTATATTGAAACCAAGTGGCTCTATGTCAAATATCCCCAAAGGGACAGATTTGGGTATCTGAGAACCATAACACTGAGTATGATTTGTTTCTCAAGTTGCAAATGTAATGCAGATGGTGGTAGACTCGCCCAATAGGTCCTATATTTGAAACTTAGTAATGTGTGCATTACCTTTATTTGGGAAAGGGCATACTCTGACTTGTGATTGTCATAAGTATGAGTATAATTTGTTATATATCTGAAAATGAGAGATGTTTGATTTGATACAATAACATAAAGATATAAAATTTAAATATATTTGGCATTTGAGGCTATTTGTTAGTACTAACAGTGAATGCTACACATATAGCTCATGCAAAGTTATATTGATTTTGTTTCATAGAGTTGAGATTACTAACATTTCAGAGGTTAAATTTATACATAATTGTGCTAACATTTGCTATATTATACTAAGACAAAATGTATACTTACACCATTTATAAATTGGTGCTTTCAGTGTTATTTCATAATGTGTTGTCTTTATAAACATAGTTATTTTACATAAATGGGAGATATTATTTCATTTTAGTTGGGTAATTTAAATTCTCAACCATTTGGGGAAACAGCTTTAGGGCATAATGCATGCTTTTCATAACTATAGGCTGTATTTTTTTACCTAGTAAATGGAATGAAAACTGCGCACCCAATTTCCCAGTGCTTAAGCCTAATGAACAAAGCAATTCTTATATCGATAAATATAATGAACATCTGTGTGACATTTATGTTCACCATTCAAAAATAAATGTGAACTCAGTAATTGTAAGGATGATGATGATAATGATAAAGAATAACTAATGGCACATACCTATTAATATTTCTTTAAGAAACAATAGTTAAATGAGGCTAATATTTTAGAAATTTTTCTATATTTAAGGCACCATTCTAAAAACTTTGATGAATTAAACATTTAGTTTTCCTAATAGTCCTATTATTTTCACAATTTCCCAGAGGAGGAAACTGGGTTCCAGTGAGGAGGTAACTTTCCAGGGTTGCACAGCTACCAAGAAGCGTAACTGAGTTTCCAACCAGATTTGTCTACCTAAAGCTCCACAGGAGAATCAGACTTGGATGAGGCAAAATCTACTAAAAACTGGTGTGATGTTCTGATCACAGACATGTAAAAAAGTGCTCTGATGGCCAGAAGACAGGGATGTTTTTAATTCTAAAGAACAGAAAATATCTTACAGTTGAGTTTCATATTTTTAGTTGGGCCTAGAAATTCAACCACCAAAGAACAGCAAAAGAACATCCAAGGAACAGAGGACAATACCAGCATAATTAATTGTATATTCAGGCAGCGATGACTAGATCAATAAGACCACAGCTATCAGAGAGTGAAAGGACCCTAGTGAGACCCGAAAGGAGAAATGTCTTTTGCAATCAGATTGTTAAGAGACTATGTGTGCCATGACAAGAAAATTAGATTTACAAATAAGGCCGTGGGAAGTAATCAAAGTCCCTTACATAGGGGAGTGATATTGTCAGATTATCTTTCGCTAAGTTAACGTGTTGACAGAGTCAAACCTGGGTCTTGATAGAGATCAGTCAGGAGCAATAAGCCGCAGAAGGAAAGGGGGGATATAAGTGATCAGTAGTTAATACTTAATCTCACTATAATACTGCACTCCATGTGGTCCATTAATTTTTAACTTTGAAGACATGTTTTAAGAGAGGCAAATCACTTTTGAAATTTGCATAACTAGCCAAATCAAAACATTGTAAGACCAATGTTTTGCATAGGAACACAAGGATTAGACAGTCAAGCATTGGAAAAAAAGTCATGTGGTCCGATGAATCACATTCAAGCCACAGTGTCAATGTTTTTCCTGCTCTCTCGCTTTCTGATTGTCACCTAGCTAGTTCTCTAGGTCTCCTTTTTTTTTTTTTTAGCTAGTGCCAACCAAGAGAAACTTTCAAAGACTATTGGCAGTAGTATTAGCCAGCATTCTCCAGAGAAACAAACCAATGGAAGATATACATTGAGTTGTCAGATTATTATGACCCCTGATGTTTGTAGGCAAATTAGCTGTACACTGCATCATATGGGATATGGAAGCTGAAGTCCTGTTCGAACACCTTTGCTGCCTGCAGTTACCAAGATAAAACATCTTGTGTTTGCATAGGAACACAAGGATTAGACAGTCAAGCATTAAAAAAAAAAGTCATGTGGTCCGATGAATCACATTTCCAGTTGCATCATGCAAATGGCAGAGTGAGAATTTTGTGGAAATAGCAATGAAAGCATGCACCTCACATGCATAAGTACAACCTTTCAAGCTGGTGGGGGCAGTGTTATGGTTGGGACATGTTTTCCTGGCCTGATTTCGGCCCTTTAATTCATGTGGAACAATGTCTGAATAGCACAACATACCTAAGTATTGTTGCTGATCAAGTTCATCCTATCATGTTGATGGCCTATCCCAACAGAGATGGCTTCTTCCAACAAGATAATGTGCCATGCCATTATTATGGTGCTCATATTGTGTAGGAGTGGTTTCAAGAACATGAGGGGGACTTGCTTAGTGGCCCCACAATCACCAGATTTCAATCCAATTGAACATTTATGGGACAAAGTTAAAGGAGTCATCAGGCAGTTGGTTCCACAACCACCAAATCTCACAGAACTGGACAGTGCTATTCATCAGGCATAGTGTCAGATTCCTTGCATCACCTTTCAACATCTTGTGGAGTCAATGTCAAGAAGAATTGCCTCAGTATTGAAGGCAAAAGATGGCCCAATGAAGTACTGATGGAGTGGTCATAATAATCTGGCCACTCAGTCTATATCTATATATAATATACACACACATACACACACACACACACACACACACACACACACATACATATATATATATATATATATATATATATATATATATATAATAAAACTATGTTTAAAAAATATATATATATTAATTGTATGTTAAAAACATACAGTACAAAAATATACAAGGTGAGGCAAAAGTAGGTTTACACTTGTTCCTATGGAAATTAATGCAATAATAAAAAATACAAGAATAAACTGTTTTGTATACTCACAAATGAAAACCAACTTTTGCCCCACCCTGTATATATAAAGAGATTTGTTATAAAGAATTGGCTTGTGCAATTTGTGAAGGCTGGAAAGTCCAAAATCTTCAGAGTGTACAGTGGGCAGACATCCAAGAAAGCTGACAGTACAGATGAAGTTCAAAATCAGTCTTTTGAAGAATTTTCTCCTGATGGAGTCTGGCCTGTTGGTTCTGATCAGGCCTTCAACTGATTGAATAAGACCCATTCATATTATAAGAGCAATCTGTTTACTAGTTTAATAAGCAATGAATAAATGCTTTCTGCTCTCCCACAGATTCAGGGCTTTCTTCCCACCTGGACACACTATACTAACTAATTTAAATGTTAATCTCATTTAACAATATCATCCAAGTTGACACATAAAATGAACCAACACAGTGATCATTCCTGGACAGGTCTCAATAAGTTTCTATTTGATAGGATATCCATTAAGCTTTCATAAGAGTCCCCCCTACATGGTTGGAAATGTCTTTCATCCCAGGAACAAGTATTAGATGTTGTAAATATTTGTTTGCTATAAGTCTTTACTAGTCACAGCCTCAAATTCAAAACTCCTTGTATCCATCTTCACGAGCATCGTTTTATTTACTAACAGACTCTTATAGGCTCCTTGGACCTTACTCACTGTGCCTTATATACATGCTCCATACTTACCCAAGAAATATAAAAATCTTGTTTTGTTTCTTGGAAGGCATTTATTCTTAACATTTACTTAAAGACACTCCTGTTATGTAAATAGGACAAAAATAAATAAAGTAAGAGGAAAATGAAAATATCTACCTAAGAAATTTTCAAATTCAACATTTGGGGATATGTTTATTTATTGCAAAGACAACTGCCATAATGTATTATGTTTCATTTTCTATATATTACTGTTATCAAATCATATTTATAGCACTTAATGCATACAAAGAGCATTCATTAAAAATACCATTATACCTCACCAGCATTTCCTGAACTCCTTCAATGCCAAACACTGAATAAACGCTTTCTGCTCTCCTACAGTTCTGGGGCTTCCTTCCCAGCGGGCACACTATACTATTTGCACTTAAGAGAAGCCAGAGACTGTAGATGCACAAACCCAAATTCTAACATTTGGCAATCATTCCCTCTCTCACTCAGCACCACTTCTCTTCCAACTGCTCCTCATCCAACAAACAGCTCTGAAATGAAATCAGTCTTGGAAAATAAAATGCCACAAAATAAAGAGACTTCCTAAGCTCTCCTTGGACTTCCTGGCTCAGGAACTGTTTATCCAAACTCTGAGTCTAACACTGTGCATTAATTAGAAGGGCTAACCTTAATTGCTCCCCCGGCCTGTGTAAAGTGGAGAGAAAAGTGATGCTGTGACCTGCTTGGTTTATGGGACTTAGATTTTTGCACTCATATAGGAAAAGCAGCTAGACATTGCCCCTAGCCAAAGGCACGTGGCTGAAATTTGCTTTCAGTGGAGACCCAATAGGGAAGGTTGGACAGGTGCTATGCAGGGCTGCCATCTCTTCTCTGAGGGCTTTGACAAGAAGAGAATAAGAAGACATTCCTAAGAAGATGGAGCTCACACACTGTAGATGAACAGGGATCACATTTCCCCTCCTCAAACGAATATATGGTAAATTATACGCATGTTCATATATTGCCCTAAGCTCCATATCCAAGAGTACCATTCCAAGTATCATGAAGTTTGATGTGGCCTTTGGCATTTTCTACAGGTAAAGCAAATTCTTGCTAAACGAGGATGCTTTAAATGGGTTCAAAGAGAACTCTGGCAGGTTAGTGATCGATTTTAGGGAAAAAAACAATGATGCCTGAGGAATTGATTTCTGAATGTAAAGTAGGTACATGGCAAGACAAGAGGAATATTTAATCTAACATAGTTTGCTTTTACAGGGAATGAGATTTGATGTAAAAGTTAAAATGATTTTGCTCAGACTAGAAGTTCATCCTTCCATTATTTATCTTTAGCGATCAAACTGGCATATGTTGTAATCCATCTGGATGAGTAAAAGATCAAAACAAATGACATGAAACAGAAATATATGCTCTGTGGTGCATGTTTCTATGATCTAATTTTTTCTTAAATTTGATTCACTGTAGCTTTTTAATCAATGCATTTATCACTCAACACAAATATGTAGATTAGAGTGGAAATATGGGATGGTGGAGGAAGAGATACTATACAAAATGCTGAAATTTTTCAGTTCTTAACACATTTGGGGGAAGAATTGAGCAGAATGGCAACAAACTCAATCTCAAAATAATCTGTCCTGGGTAACCAGTAAATAAAAAGAGGATTTATACTCAATGAGACACATTTTTTTCATTAAACCCCCTTTCCAAAGTAACACTTGGCACAGAGGAAGGTAGGAAGATGATTAGAACAGAGCAGAGGCTCAGTAGATCTCACACATTCTAAGGCCTGTGGGCCTGAAAAAGACAGAGCTTGGAATCCAAGGCCCAAACTTAATCAACCTCAAGGAATGTTAATGACATATTTTCATGGTGTTAAGTACCCGGTAGGTTTCTTAAAAATACTTGTTTGGAGATAAGACTCCTAGTTTGTAAAGTTATACTATGTTTGAATCTCTGTTTTTACTGTCTCGAAAATAATAATTGATTAGAGGGACCCATTAATGCTCCATGTCTACATCAAGTTTATTACATACAATTTCACTGTAATGTTTTACAAATGGACTAGTTCAAGCTTATCATATTAGATGTGTCACTTAGATTAGCCCTGTTGTTGAAGGTTGTTCTACAGAACCAAAGTTAGTGGAGGGAATGTCTCTCCATAAGGAATGCTTACAGGTGAAAAGGGAGCAGGAATGGAGGTTGGCACACTATAAAAGTGAGGCTTAATGTGTGGCTAAGTATGCATGGAGGTGGAAGTTGGGTAGAGCATAAGAAACTAAATAAAAGACTAAATAAAAGAAATAAGACAGCCAGGGGATGATTGACTGAGCCAAGTAAAGACTTAGGACAAGGCCCTAACCAATTTGGCTCAGTGGTTAGTACATAGGCCTGAGGACTGAAGGTTCCCAGGTTTGATTCTGGTCAAGAACTCTATTAGGTATAAAAAGCTAAGGGTCTTGATTTAGAAGAATCAGAATTAGTCGTGATCACTGTCATTGTTACGGTTGTAAAGTTAATTTAGCAGCTGAAATTAACCAATCTAGCAATGGGAAAGATAATTTCTATATGTAAATGTGGTATTAAAATAGATTGTCATATCCTTTAAAAAATAGTGTGGCAAGCATTAAATCTGCATTTAATCTCTTCAGAGACTATCAGAACAAGCTGTACATATTTATCAAGTGTAAAGTTTCTAGAACAGAAAACATGAGCATTATTTTAAAGATCACTGGAGCAGCATAACAAACAACTGTAACATTTAAAACAATACCCATTTATTTAGCTTATAATTCTGTGAAGTTGTTATTTGGACCTGGATTAGACTCAGATAATATCAACTAGCTTATCCATACATCTGCAGTCAGCTGGAAACAGATTGGTCTCAGACCGCCCCATTCATG
The DNA here is from genome assembly GCA_011751065.1 of Lasiurus cinereus. Lineage (NCBI taxonomy): Eukaryota > Metazoa > Chordata > Mammalia > Chiroptera > Vespertilionidae > Lasiurus > Lasiurus cinereus. Next base: position 1,014,183 of record JAAGEH010000014.1, on the reverse strand, counting down.
TCTCAGATCTGTTGCCTGGGGACAATGGGGGAAACTGGGCTACATTCCTCTCACCTTCCAATGGCTACTTTGGCTTTAACCACTTAGTAAGAAAAGCAAGAGGGCAAGTATTTTTCAAGGCTCAGTTTGCATAGTTTTACCTTCACCCCCATTGACCAAAAAAAAAAGTCGCATTTTGCCAAGTCCAGAAACATTGTTGGGAGATAGTACCAAAGGCCTAGAATTTAGGGAAACAAAATAAACAGGTTTCATTACTGTGATTGATCCACACTAGCCACATAGACTAAATCCCTTAGCAAAAATAAATCTTGACATTAAAAAAATGACAAAGATCTATTGGAAGAAATAACAGGTGAAAAGGGAACAGGTTCTGAGAAAGATAATGAGAAACTAGATTTTATGTTGCAAAAGAAAAACCATGTCCTTCTTGTTCATCCACTGTATCCTTAGAACCCAGGCCAGTGTTTGATTATTATTGGCATTACTACAAGTTTGTTGAATAAATAATTTTTTTAAATATACTTTTATTGATTCCAGAAAGGAAGGGATAGAAAGATACAGAATTATTAATGATGAGAGAGAATCATTGATTGCCTGCCTCCTGCACATCCCACACCAAGGATCAAGCCCGCAACCCAGCATGTGCCTTGAATGAGAATTGAATTGTAACCTCCTGGTTCATAGGTTGATACTCAAACACTGAGCCATGCTGGCCAAGCTAAATTAACAATTTTTAATACAAGTAAGTCTTCCTCTACAACAGTGGTTCTCAACCTGTGGGTCGTGACCCTTTTGGGGGTCAAACAACCCTTTCACAGGGGTCACCTAAGACTAGTGGAAAACACCTATTTCCCATGGTCTTAGGAACCAACACACCGCTCCTCGGTGTAGCAAAATGTAGCAATGTAGTTTACTGTTGTCATATTAAGACTGTTACCCATGCTACACCATGATTCAAGACAAAATTTCATTTATTTGTAATTAGAAATAAATATTTTACAATATATAATTACATATTGTTTTTGTGATTAATCCCTATGCTTTAATTATATTCAATTTGTAACAACGAAAATACATCCTGCATATCAGATATTTACATTACAGTTCATAACAGTAGCAAAAAGTTATGAAGTAGCAATAAAAATAATTTTATGGTTGGGGGTCACCATCACATGAGGAGGATCACGGCATTAGGAAAGTTGAGAACCACTGCTCTAGAAGGTCTAGATGCTAAAACACACCTTCTGTGTGGCACAATGGGAAAAAGGTACTTTTAGTTGTTTTAATATGACCTCTGGAGTCAGACTTCCTAAGTTTACAGTCCGGCTTTGCTTCTTATTACAGGTGTATTCTTGGAAAAAGTACTATACTTTTCTGAGTCCATATTTTCAAACTATAAAATGAAGATAATGACAGTGTTCATTGTGGTAGTTTTAAACATGTTATCTAACGTGAATTACTTCATGAGATAGGGTCAGGAATACCTTTTTAAAAATATATATATTATTGATTTTTTTTTTACAGAGAGGAAGGGTGAGGGATAGAGAGTTAGAAACATCAATGAGAGAGAAACATCGATCAGCTTCCTCCTGCACACTCCCTACTGGGTATGTGCCCACAACCGAGGAACATGCACTTGACCAGAATCAAACTTGGGACCCTTGAGTCCTCAGGCCGATGCTCTATCCACTGAGCCAAACTGGTTAGGGTACAACACCTTTTGAATGAATTGAGCTGTGACTGTTTCAACTGATAGAGTGCAGTGAGAATAATGCTGCATGACTTCCAAGACCTGGTCATCAAAGGGTATGCACCTTCTGCCTTGATTGTTGGAATACTTGCTTTTGAAGCCCTGAGCCTCAATTTGAGAAACTTAACTACCCCAAGATTATCAGGCTGTGAAGAAAGCAAGGGATAAAAAGGGTCCATGTGTGGTGCTCCAGTTAGCAATCTTACTCTTGAAGTCATCCTAATCCATATATCAGAAAAGTGAGTGAACAAACTATTACATTATTCCAGCTCCCAACTGTTGAGTTCCTCTCTCCAACCTTTGAATCTTCCCAGCACAGGCCATAGGCATCATGTAGCAGAGAATTCTACTCCATGGCTATGCCCCAAACTAGCTAGAATGTCTGAATTTCAACCCATAGAATTCATGAGCATAAATTGTTGGTTTTAAGCCACTAACTTTTGAAATAATTTGTTATATAGCAATAATAACTATAGTAGACCCATGGGGCTTGGAAGAAAGGTGCTACCATAAAAAAAAATTGTGCCTTGGCTTTGGGAGCAGGGAGTAGGCAGAAGCTAGAAGGACCTTGTGATGATTAATTTTATGTGTCAACTTGACTAAGACACAGCATGCCAGATATTAGGCCAAACATTATTCTGAATGTGTGTGTGAAGGTGTTTCTAGATAAAATTAACTTTTGGGTCATTAGACTAAATGAAGCAGACTGCCCTCCTTAATGTGGGTGGCCTCCACCCAGTCAAAGAGCTGAATAGGACAAAAGGCTGAGTAAGAACAAACTCCTCCCTTCCTCCTGACTGATCACTTGAGCTGGGGCATAGGTCTTTTCCTGACTTCAGACTCAACATAAAAAATTGGTTCTTTGCTGGCTTTCAGATTAGTACTTTTATAATTGGGATTCTCTTTTAAAAAAAAATATATCTTTTTATTGATTTCAGAGAAGAAGGGAGAGAGAGAAACATCGATGATGAGAAAAAATCATTGATTGGTTGCCTCCTGCACACTCCCTATTGGGGTTCAAGGCAACAAATTGGGCATGTGCTCTTGACTGGAATTGAACCTGAGACCCTGCAGTCCTCAGGCTGATGCTCTATCCACTGAGCAAAACCAGCTAGGCATAAATGATAGCTTTAATCTATTAAATTTGGGGGTAATTCATTACACAGAAATAGCAACTGTAATACAATCTTATAGAGAAGTTATAAATTATCATAAAAAGAACATAAGACAATTCCTATTGTACATATTCAGTAATTATTATATAGAATAATAGTGATGATGATTGTAAATATGAAATAAATACTCTGTGTGTGAGTTTAGTGTCAGAATTAGGTCAAAGCTGCCTTTATCTTCACAGCATATCCATTTAACAGGTTGGGCAGAGAGATTATCTGTTCATGCTAATAACCACAAATGTATACATAAAATTTTCAGGGAAAGAGGAAAGCCCTATTAATAGCTGGAATGTAGCCATCCACATTCAGGGCTACCAAACCCAGGACTTCTACAGCTTTAAACACTGGGAAGAAAACTGTCACATCCCTGTTGACATTATACAAAGGCAGAGTGATTGGCCCCTATTCATTTATAGTGTTATCCAGCCATGTAAATAAACTCCCTAGTCTCATATTCTGTTATCGTAATTCAAACTCTGTGCAGTGGCTTTTCCTTAGGCATTTCTACTGTCTAAGCAATTTAATTGATGGTGCAAGCTCTGATGTCCCCAAAGAAGACCCAAAGAAAACTTTCACATCGCAACTCATGCCAAATTCAACTAAAGTAGTACCTCCTCTCGATTCCAATAATTACAGGCTGTTGTTCCTTGTGATTAAGCCCCTCAGGTAAATGCTGTAAGTTCAAAAGTTATAATAGAGCCATCATGTGCAGTTGAAGGTCATTTAAAAGCTGTTCAGCACAATGTTGTTGTGTTAAAATTTTTTATTGTGATTTAGAAAAGTGAAAAAAAAATTACTATTTACATAAGTACTCAAATATTCACAAAATCATCCCTGTGCATGTAAACTTTCAACAAACTTTCCTATTCAGTATCATTGGCTATTTTAGCTTTCCATAGCATAACCTGTTCTTTATAAAACCTAATGAGTTGGTAAACAAAAGCCAATTAAGAACATTGCCATCAGCCGAAACCGGTTTGGCTCAGTGGATAGAGTGTGGGCCTGCGGACTGAGAGGTCCCGGGTTTGATTCCGGTCAGGGGCATGTACCTTGCTTGCGGGCATATCTCCAGTGTGGGGTGTGCAGGAGGCGGCTGATCGATGTCTCTCTCTCATCGATGTTTCTGACTTTCTATCCCTCTTCATTCCTCTCTGTGAAAAATCAATAATAAAAAAATATTTTAAAAAAAGAACATTGCCATCATAAAGATGAAATAAAAAGAATGATCAAAATAAGATACTTACACTGCAAAAAATTTTAAAGTCCATGAAATGTTGAAAAACATTAGTGAAAGTAAAGAACACTTTGCAATGTATTAATGGAATAGAAGTGAAAGATGACATGTATCTCTACAAATTTTTAACTCTAGAAAATTCTTGGTTCAGTTGCTGTGGGATTGAGTTTCAGTCAGCAAAGAAAAGCCATAAGGTTAAGTTTCACTTATCTAAGACATGTTCTATCCCCATAGAGATCAAAGTATGGCAAACTTTAAATAGTAATTAGTTAGCTTTTTATTTTCATTATTTTTATCATCATTATTATAAAAAGCTTAATCGATAATGCCATGCAACCATAAATATTTCATCACTTCATCATTAATGAAGTTATTACTTAATCATAATCATTATAAATAAAATATATTAATAAAAATATAGGAAATTAATTCCTTTAGCACTTTTACTTATCCAGCACTTAATGGTGTTTATTTTGTCTCAATGAATTTCCTAGCACTTGAAGTATCAATTTATTTTAATTCTCACAACTTTATGATAGTCCTCACATTTATCACTATTTTACACAAGACACTGTAGCACAGAAACATTAACTAAGCTTACCAAGGTCCTTCAGTTAAGAAGTAGCAAAGCTCAGATTTGTACCTAATTATTCTTCCTCCACATACATGCTTTTAACTGCCTCACTTTGTTGCCTCAACATAGACAGTCATATAACAAGCAAGAGATTCCTTCTAAATTGAAAGCATGAAGTTTCTATTATACTCTCACTAGAGGCCCAGTGCATGAAATTCACTGTGGGTTGTCCCTCAGCCCAGACTGCATCCTCTTCAATCTGGGACCCCTAGAGCGATGTCTGACTGCCTCAAGCCTAAACTGGCAACCAGACATCCCTCTCACAATCCAGGACTGCTGGCTTCTAACCACTTGCCTGCCTGGCTGCCTGATTGCCCCTAATTGCTCCTCTGCCAGCCTGATTGACACCTAACCACTCCAGCTCAATCTCCCCCAACTGCCCTCTTTGTAGGCCTGATTGCCATTAACTGACCTCCCCTGGCAGCCCAATCACCTCTAATTGTCTTCCCCTGCAGGCCTGGTTGCCCCCAACTGCCCTCCCCTGTTGGCCATTGTGTGACAATGTGGGGGGCAGCCATCTTGTGATGACATGGGGGTGGCCATCTGGTTACAATGTGGAGATAGCCATCTTGTGTGATGTGAGGGCAGCCATCTTATGGTGGCCATTTTGTGACAATGTGGGGCAGCCATCTTGTGATGCAAAGGTGTAAGGGTCAATTTGCATGTTACCACTTTATTATATAAGATTATATAGGATTGGGCAGCAATCTGAATGCCTGAGTCAGATGGTAGCATGAATAGGCAAAAGCGAAATCTTCACTTTGTAAATAACTGCTTACAGAAATCATTTCACCACAACTTGAATGAATTGCAATAATTGTTTCACAGTAAATGGTTATATAGAAAATAGTTTTATACTAAACCTTATTAATAAAGCAATAAATTCCTTATTGCTAGAATTTAAATTTATAAAGTTTGTAAAGCTTACAATAACAAATCGCATGTTTTCTAAGTTTATGAAAGAGTTTTAAATAAACATGGAAAGTAAAACTGGGTTACAGACCTAAGTCTGTACAAATTAATACACTTTCAGCCAGAAAGCATTCATAGACATACACTGCTGTATGGAACTTGTTTAGGAGTAAAGCTGTTTCGGTTTACAGGTAGGAAGAATTACTATTTGTAAAAAACAAACAAACAAACAAAAAAAAAAACAAAAAAAAACACAATTGAACATTTGTGAAAACACAGAGCTGGTGCCTCACTTAACAAATGTTTTGTTCACTCTGTATTTCACACAGAGCTTGTCTTTGCCTCATAGCATTGCATGTCCAATTACTTCCTGATGCCAAACTTTTTTTCCTAAGAAATTTGCTATGTAATGTTGACATCAAAAGTACAAATCCTAAAGAATTCAAAGTGTTCCTTTGTATTAGAGGTGTATTCTTTGGCCGTGGTCAGGTGAAAGAGATTCCTTTGCAACCGTCTTCTTTGCCTTTCATATCTAGATTTGCATAGTTGATGAATAGGATAATCAGTGTGAAAAGTGCGAGGCCAAAAGCCAAAAGCCAGACACCCAGGACTCTGGAGCACTCTGTCCTTTTTGCTCGCTTAACAGCAAAGACTTATCACCAGTTCTACCCTCATGTCACACCTATTTCAATTATTTAACAGGGTTGCAGAGACAGGAAAGAGAATGAGTATTGAGTAGATGTCATTTCTCATCCTCCTCTGAAGGTTATGAAGGCTGCTGCAAGTGGCTCAGTGTTATTTGGAGGCATGAGCTGAGGGAAAGCAACACTCAGATTATGACCCCACTTCGGGGGAACTTCAAATAAGCAATTCTAAATCCATGTTGGTATTGTCAGTTCCCTTTGTGCTGCAAAGAACTGAGGCAAATGTTCGCTAATCAGCAAGTTCTAAATATCCTGATTAATAAAACATGTGTAGCTACATCTGCTCCTCCCATACTCCTAGACGCTTCCACATCAAGATTTTTGTTCAACTACTTTTCAAACATAATGATCACACTGAGTCTTATTAAATCAACCATGAATACATAATATTTTTTAAAAAATCCACACCAGGAGAGTAGTTTTAGCAATATGCCTGCGTAAGTGAGCCCACAATAAAAAAAAAAAATACCAATCAGGGTGTACCAGCAATTACTAACTGTTTTCATTTAATAGTCAATAAATGTGTTATTCAGTCTTACTTACTAAAGCAATTAGCCACAACATCTGTTTTAAACAAGAAAGATTAAAGTGAATTATGATAATTTCATTGCTGAAAGCCAAAAGTAATATGGAAATTTGATGGTTTTCATTATATGGAAATATTTTAATGCTATTAGCAGACTCAGTGGAATTCAGTCTAAGCACATGGGACTCCAATACTCAATTTAGACTCAGGAGAGTCATTGGAAATCGCTCTTCTGGAGCAATGAAAAAGAGAATTATTTCTATCCCCTAGCATTCCCTCTATAGGTCAGATTCACACCTGCTAAAAATGTATTTTATTTTATTAATAGAGAGCATTTTGGGTAAATGTAAAAAGGTTATTCATACATGAATGTTTGTGATTGCTTTACCTGAATCCCAGCTATTTTCAATTTCTGAAGAGTTGTTGCACAGGTAATACTGCAGGGAACTACTGTAAATACACTCAACATAGTAGAGCTCTAAAAGAGAATTATTTAGAGCTCTACTATGTTGTAAGTATTATAATATCCAAAAAATGGCTTAAACAATAAAGAATATATATTGAATTGCTTCATTGGAAAGTTGTTTGGTTTTGACAAGGTTTGGTTTCAAAAAAGGGTTGACCAAGTGGCTCAGCCAATATTTTTCAGAACTTATTTTCTCTTTCTTTGTCCTATTTTCAGGTCAACTTCAGCATCAAAGGCATCCTTGGTTTCCCTGAAGCTCCAACGTTTTCCCTTACAATACCCAGATCCCGACCTCATGTCCTCATACAAACCATCCAGAAAAGAGCAAGTCTGTTCTAAACGTTTCTAGGACCAAAGGCTTCTGTTCTCAAAAAGTCCAAAAGGTTCAACATGTGTCATTGATTTTGATGGAGTTATGTATCTATCCCTGAGCCAAATACTATGATATACTGACTGATTTAAACAAACCAAGGCTCACCTTGAAAAACATGGCTGAGAATGGGCAGGACTGGTTCTCTGAAACTGCTACCAGAAGGAAGAATGAATGATGCACAGTAGAGACAATGGATGTCCATGAAAGTGAGTCCTCATTACTCAGCTCTATGCTGCCTGAGCCAAATACAGTAAGTCCTCACTTAACATTCTCGATAGGTTCTATGACTTCAAGTGAAATGACATATGATAAAACCAATTTCATCGTAGGCTTATTGACATAAACATGTGTTCTCATCAATGTTACAGAAAATGACATGGAATGAAACAGTGTCATTCCAGGACCTACTGTATGCCTTTGAAGAAAATCACAGTCATTGTACACCCAGAGTGGAGCATGACCACATGATTATGCTAAAGGAATAACAGATGGTATATAGTGGTAAATACAGTTCTTTTCTATATCCACTAGTAAACATACTATTTTCTTTAAGGGACAAGCTGGAGACATTAAGGGACTTACTCAAGGTGAAAGTCTTTAATGAAATCACGACTCCATTTTAGCTATCCTGACTCTCACTTAGTCCAGTTTTCTCCCTCAATGGTTTTGTCCATTATTATTTAATTTTGACTATTCTCTAAGTTTTAATGAATTTAACTCTAGTTATACTCTAAAATAGAAGCCACTTTATATCCAACCATTTTATATTCGAGTCTTAGGCAGATAACAACAACAAGAAACCCAAACTCCCCCCATTGAGAGGTTAGCAGTATTGAGGATTATATAGCCCTTTTAAGTTTGGGGGTTGTAATTCTGTTCTTTGGCAAAAAAACAACAACACAAAAACACACAACACAAACAAACAAAACAAAAAAACTTAGCAAATGCAATAACAATAGAAAGATCACTAGACTGGCAGTTAGTAGGCCTGTGTTTTTATCCCAATTTTACCACTAAGTAGTGGTGTGACATTGGCAGGTTACTTATTCTCTATGGCAGTGGTTCTCAACCTTCCTAATGTCAGGACCCTTTAACACAGTTCCTCATGTTGTGGTGACCCCCAACCATAAAATGTTCTTTGCTACTTCCTAACAGTAATGTTGCTACTGTTGTGAATCATAATGTAAATATCTGTGTTTTCTGGTGGTCTTAGGCGACTCCTATGATGGGGTCGATGGACCCCCAAAGGGGTCGCGACCCACAGGTTGAGAACCGCTGCTTTATGGGTTTTAATTGTGGAATTAAAATTAAAAAATTCTTAAGGAATTTTTTCATTGTGAGATACTTTGATTCTATAAATTTATCTTAAGAAATGTGAAAGGTTATAGTACCTTAATTGTAAAGAAACACATAGATCTAAAATTAGATTGTGTAATCTCAAATTAGGAGGCTCTGGCCCCAAGATTTAATGTGTTGTTTAATTTTTATAATTTTCTACTAAAAAGTAGAATTAATCTTTATATCCACTGTGCTTAAAATGAAGAATATATATCAAAGAACCATCTTTTTTAAATCGCTGATGCTCATGAAAGGACTGCCAATTAACAGACCAGCAGTTACTGTTAGGAAAGGTGGCCCGATGGGCTATCATTGGAAAGGGATATCCCAGAAAAAGGGAAGGAGAGTTAACATTCTTTTTGGAAAAGAAGAGGAAAAACTGAAGTAAAGAAATATAATGAACTCAGTGAAGGAAAAATATACATATAAATTTCAATTCTTGGCCATTCCCCCTGGTTGGCATGCATGGTCAGTTTACAAATGATGAAAGGGTAGAAAGCAAGGGCTCACGACCTCTTTTCTCCTCTGGTGTAACTCCCATTGTCTTACTCCCAGCTCTGTGTGGACAGTGTAGGGCAACATGCAATGAAGTGGTAGCAGCACCCTTGCCTGGATCCATGGCTCAGCTCTACATTGAAATACAGTGGGCTTCAGAAACATTTGCTTATAAATCCCAGAGTGTTATAAGGAATATGTGCTAGAGGTTGACTAAATATTTAAATTTACACAATCAAAATTTCCAGTTACAGAGTGTGAAATTAAGTTACCTCGAAAGTTCTAGGAATTTGATTAGTCTTGTAAGAGACAGATTTTTCATGCCTGGATCCCCAATGTGAATTCATTATAGCCTAATAAGTGATAATATATTCCAAAAAAGATGAAGAAGGGTAAACAGTAGCAAAGCAGCCCATTTAGAAAAGTAGGCAAATGATATTTAAAGAAGTTAAACTGATCAGTCTCTGTACTCAACTAGAGAAGGAGAGATCTGAAGATATCTAGAGCTAGAGCTACGAACTTTTTTACAGAGCCATTTCCCCCCATGGTTTCCCCAATGCTGTGGTTTTTCCAAGGTGTAGACAAATAATAATATCCCTATACCAAACCATTTCATTTCTCTCATTGATTTCATGCAACAAAGAAAAGTCTGGCTACTAATTTCCTTTTTGGAACTTTTCTCAAGCATTTCATCACTAAAATATATTATCTCTGGGTATAAATTAATACATTTGACCAGCTGCATTATATATTAATCTTTCAAAACTGATTAGTTGATCAAATTCACAAGAGATTGATCATCTAATAATCAAGTTGTGCAAATAAAATCTCGTCTCTGGAATGCAAGTCTGAGGCACTGTCCTTTAGCTGTCCGAACAACCTCTATAGCTGATGTCTCTATAAGACAAATCTGCATACTTCATCTAAACATTAATCCCAACTATCTCCAAACTGGTGTGATATGCTCTTTTGATTTTGGCACTTCTGGAATTATTAAGCAAATGCATAAATAATTATAATGTTATGCCATGCAAAATATGTCAAATGCATATTCACTATAAAGCATGGGATTAAAATTATTATTATTTTTTATTTTAATGTTATTTTTACAGCTTTGATCTTTTTGTAGTGTTATAATAGCTAATAAATAGTTCCATATTTTCTTTGTTATTTTAAAAAACTAGATATAACATTTATAAGTTAGTATATTCAAAAGCCTCTACGTTTCTAATAGAACAAATTAAATTTGCTCAACATTTAAACTAACAAATTCTTAATCCTGAAATTGGATCACTTGCCCTATATGTGCATGTATTATTTTGACAACTTTAAGACAAGTAAAATACATTGAAAAAACTTCCAAGGAGGAGATTTCTCAGTTGCTCAATCAGAAAAAGTGCACCTGTCTACAAGATGTTTTGCCCTCCTTTACAGAGAGTCACCACTTGTCCTGACAGATTCCTCATGCTTTCCAATGCACAGGGTGGATGGTGTTTAATGTATCCACCTTAAATGGCATTTAGAACTTTTTTAGACTATCTAATTCTTCAAAACAGGAGATCCCTTTAATAAAATTTAATACTATGTTTCAAAAAGAGAAATATTTAACTCAAGCCTATAGAAAACCAAGAAGTATTTAAGTCCTGAAAAGTACTTCCCTTTTTTAGAACTATGTCTCATATTAAAAATGACATGTAGGCTGGGAGCTTCCTTTCTTTTCCGATATTTAATGTTATTTTCCTTTAAGGGCACCCACTGATTCACCATGGGGCATATTAAAGTGTATTTGCCCCTGAAAGAAATGAAGCTACTCATAAATAGGTACTTCTTTAAAATATTTGTGGGGATGTCTGAAAATGTGGCTTAACATCAATACCTGAATAAAAATTGTGGCTATTTTTGAGGTAGAATAATTTCATTATTATTCCTAACATGGAAAACAACCAAGTTTGTTTGATTTTTTTCAAAAGTCACACAGCCATCCATCCCAACTTTATCTTATTCATCACCAAGTAGACAGCAGTAGCAGGAGATTTCTGGCAGTGACATATGAAAATAAAACAGTGTTTTCATTTCCAAACATCTTTCAGATGCTGGTCATTCTAGATGTCAAAACTGTCACCTAATGTCATCTTATTAAGTTTCCTTCAAAATTATCTTACATGCAACCAAAGGATCCAGATGATAAGTAATATATAAAACTTATAAATCGCTTTTTAGCAATTCCAAACATATTTTCAAAAGTGGTCAATGTCCTCCACTCTCCATCCCATGCCAATAATCTCAACAGAAGCTCTTTGATGAGAAATATTTAAGAGAATATTTCCAATTAATAATAAACTGATAAGTTTCCTGACTTTATAAGTATTTTTCATTTTAGAAATTCCAGAAATATGTAATATGCCTATGAAAGAGAATAACTAAGGAAAAATATCTCTCAAGTTAAATTAGTCAGGCAAATCTCCTGAAGTTTTATACAAATTCTAGCCACATTAAGATCTCATTCATCTTCAATGACATTTCTTTTCTTTTCTCTTTTTAATCCTTCCACTGATTTTTAGAGAATGGAAGAGAGTGGGAAAGACAGAGAGAAATATCCATGTAAAAGAAGCACATTGATTGGTTGCCTCCTGCCAGTCCCCAACCAGAGCCAGGGATGGGGAGGAGCCTGCAACCGAGGTACATGCAACCGAGCCCCTGATGGGAGTTGATCCTGAGACCCTTTGGTCCTCAGGCCGAAGGCTTTATCCACTGAAACAAACTGGCTAGGGATTCAATGACATTTCAAAATTAGTTCAAGTGAAGTACAAAGAGGCTATAAATGAACATGGGCTTGAGTTTATTATTCTCTTCCTCTCATTCCATTTTCATCCTCCACTGCCTTTAATAGTTTGTCTTCCTTGGTTTTGGTTTGTTTCTATGCCCCCTACTACCTATTCTTTAGGTAAATATTAACATATAGGACAGGAGGTAGGCAAGCTCATTTTCTACAAGTTAAGGAGACCTGAGGACTGTCAACAGATTAAAAAGACAAGAGGATTACAGTATCTGGCATTCTATCTCAAGTTCCCTTTTAAGAACATTTATATTTTCACCCAATATCTTTGTATCTGCTTAATCATTCTCTTAAAATACTTTGAAGATCCCAGCATCTGATCTTTCAGGCAATTTAATTTAGAACAGCGGCTGTTCTATTAAACTGTGAAATAAAGCCTCAATGTACTGTTAAATATTATATTTCTCTTGCCCATGTAAGTTTCCAATAGTGCTACTTTTTCATGAAAAAAAAGATGAAACAGGTCAAACAAAAGTAATACACAGGCATGTGCTAGGAGTATAGATGGAGACTGATAGGTCCTATGAGGCAGTGAAATGTCATCTTAATTCATGTTATGTATTCAGTGACACAGCTGTCATATATCTGGTATCTCTGTCACTTTATTAAGAGAGTCATTTTCAAACATTCCAGCATAGTGGGCAGTGAGCAACATTAGATAACATCAACAGTCCCACTGTCTGAAAGTGGACAACAACAATGTCCACAGGCCAGCTGGGTTGTCCCCCGTGAGCCATAAAAGTCCCAAAAGTGTCCCTATACATTGTTTAGAAAAAGAGGCAAAAGTTTTTATCTGTCAAGCAAGTTTCCTTATGGATTTAAGTCCTTTCCTCATTCAGAAAATAAAGGTAACATTTCATATGTCCCTGTTAGTTCCAAATGATCTCCTTCCAATTCACTGTTACATACAGAGAGCAGAACCCTAGTGGCTCTTAAGCCTTAGCCACATCCTGTGGTGCCAAGAGCAGCACTGGCTACAGTTGGTTTGGCTGTCTTATATTATTAAATCAAACCTCCTCTTACCTCGACTTCCTTGTTCTTCTCTTTGTTTCTGCCCATTGAACTTTTCCCATTGCTGGCAGTCTCCCGTGCTGGGATTACGGAAATCTGGTGAAGGGGCATATTGGCAGGGCTGTAGGTTGCCAGTCCCTGGTTGGATGCCTTATCTCTTCACTCGCCCTGAGTAGCCCACCTGCACAATTGTTCATATCCTTGCTTTGCCAAGCTCAGCTCTAAACAAAAAAAGGGAAAAATAGTGTTTGAGACAGGGTGCAGCAGAAGCCAGGGTCTCTGGCCAAAACATCAAATGTTATGTAAGGGACTCTACTGGTAAAATAAATACAAGGGCAAGTAATCGAGGGGATGTTGTCTCTCAGAAGGATGATTTACTGCAAGTCATAACTGCACTTGCTCTGTCACTGGAGCACCCCCTCTTCCCTAAGAGCATTGTGGGAGACAATTCAATTTCTATGGTACCTAATAACTGTCATGGAAACCAAGGAAACCTAGGTCTCACAGGCCCTTATTAGCAACTGCTTCCTTTAATGGCACAGACTCCCACATTTGCAGCGGCTACAACTTCTGCTTTTGTTTCTCCAGATTCCTCAGGAGTCCACTAAGCACCCAGAGACACTGCATCCCTCTGACTAAGTAAATAAGCAGACGGCTGAAAACCTTAGTGTTTTCTCTGGAGTCAAAACTCTTCCTTGAAAAGCATGAGAAGCTGGCTGTGTCCTTCAAGTTTCTGCAATAATGTGTTTTCAGTGGTTCTCAACCTACTGTATGTCGTGACCCTTTAATACAGTTCCTCATGTTGTGGTGACCCCTAACCATAAAATTATTTTTGTTGCTACTTCATAACTGTAATTTTGCTACTGTTAATGAATCATAATGTAAATATCTATATTTTCCGATGGTCTTAGATGACCCTGCTAGCGGTTCTCAACCTGTGGGTCATGACTCACAAGTTGAGAACAGGTGCTGTAGAAAGGAGAGGGAGAAGGAGGGGGGGGATTGGGAGCAAGTACAAAGTCTTTTTTGGATTATGGTAAAAAAGAATTAACATTTTAACATTCCCTGCACATCCCTTAATAAGACACCAATAAGAACAGAGCACCACACTACACATATTGCAATTCCTTTGATCTTGGAAATATATTTATTAGAATCAGTAGTAGCCTCTTCTTGTTTTTCCAAGAAGGAAACAGACTGCTAAGAACTTGATTGTACTCTTAACAGGTATACTATATGAAAAAAAAAAAAAGGATTGATCCAAATGTCTGCCCTTTATATTTAAACAATCCAATCTCTCAGTAGAGTGAGTTCTCAACATAAAGTAACTTTTTAAAAAAATCACTTTTGTCTTGTGATCTTTTCTTCTTTGTTAGGGCATTTGGTATTCTGCTTTTTAAAAAACTGAATTTTCTTTCTCATTTGTATACATGCACTTTATATTTTCTGGACATTGTGAATAGATCAGATCTCACTATGTATTTTTTATGTTTCTTTACTCCAAAAATAGCAAAATGTAGGAAATCTGTTGTTTTATATATCTTTAGGTGCTGGGTGTAAATTCTAATTTGTCCCTAATCTTCCAAGTAGTTTCCAGCTGTACTTCATCGTTAACCAACTTTGCATTCCACAATGAGAGGGTCATTTTCTATAAGACACTCCAACTTTTTTTTAAACTCAGGATAGTCATAAAGTGAAAAGGACAGGTACTCTCATTGGTCATTGAAACAAAAATAATCAATGTAAAGGTTCAAAACAATCTTTAAGTTAAATATTTGGTGAAATAAATACTTCGATATACTTTCACGTTTGGTTTGTCCTTCTACCATCCCTCAGGTCTACCTGCAGAGATTTTATAACACATAGATAGGTACCTGCAACTCACTTTATCATAGATTCAGATTCAGCAGGGCTGTAGTGGGAAGCTGAGCTGGACATTTCTTTAAAATATTTAAAAAACCTGATACAAACCAATTTGGGGAATCACTGCATTATGTCAATAAAATAACCCAAAAAAGCAAAAACAATTTAAAGTTTGTCTAATAACAATTTTCTGGCTTAAAAATAGTAAAACAAAAACAACAACATAAAACACAGAGTAAAGTAGCCCTAAACCTGGCACTTGCTCATTATTGTTAGGTCTGATCAAATAATTGAATCAATATTCCCTCTCTTGACCTTTAGATCATTTCTCAACCAAAATTCCCTTTTGCTTAGACCATGTTCCATTCGCTAAGAACAGTAATTTCCCTGCCTTACCTACCCAGGATCCTGACCTGCCAGAGAAGTCTCTGCTGAAAAAAATCCACCAGAGTAATTTAAAACCTCTCACTCCCTGGTCTCTGGGTGCTAGCACCATTTGGGGGCTCATCCCATCTGGTTTCCAGATTACCTAATCCTATATAATAAAAGTCCAGTGACCGAAATGGTGGAATGACCAGAGATCAGGGCTATCAGGCAAGAAGGCGAGTAGTTAGGAGCAATGAGGCAGGCAGGTTAGTGGTTAGAGATGATGAGGCAGGAGGGCAGAGGTGGTTAGGAATGATCAGATAGGCAGGCAAGCAGTTAGGAGTCATCGATCCTGGATCACAAGAGGGATGTCTGAAAGATCCTGGATTGCAAGAGGGTGTAGGCTGGGCTGAAGGACACTCCCAACCCTCTTCCCCCACCACACACACCCCATGCACAAATTTCATGCACTAGGCCTCTAGTAAATTTATAATTCTTTGTCACTTTCAGCCTCCTAACAATCATCACTCTTAGTTTTCAAAAATGTGTGAAACACAGAAGCTTTAATGAAGTGACTAAAAGCCAAATTTTTCCAAAAATGTAATATCCGAAGTTAAGTTGATAATGCCTAAAAATCACTTCTGTCACCTGTAATTGTGAAGTGGTCATTTCCTTACTTTAAAAGAATCCTTAATCCTTATATCTAGAAGGACTGTCTTAATTAAGTAAAGGTTGGACATAGAAGTCTATAAATTCAATAGTGTGCGACAACTATTAAAATGTAAATTATGAATCTATTTAGAAAAATACTATCCTCAGTGTTTACATCCATGAAAAGTTCTATGAACAGCTAAAACAGCTTTCCAGATAATTTAGAGTTTAGTACTTTTTATTAAAATATTCATTGAAGTTACAGGAAAGGAGATTTTTAGCTTGAATTAACTAAATGGCATTCTTAATCCTTGACTTCATTATATATGCAAGGTTTATCCTTTATTTACTGTGAGTTTTTCAAAAATCAGATTTAAATGTCAAGTTAATTTGATTTATGTGGTTGAGTTATTTCATTAGCTTTCTTTTACCTTAAAATTTAGAAAATAAATTGAATTTTTAAGAAAAGGTATTTACTTCTTAGAGTATTTTACACATTAAACAAGAGAAAGTTTATTATGTATTTTCAAGTAAATATTTCAGAAATATCAAGGAACATTAATAACCAGAATGTTTAATGAACATTTACCTATGAGGTACTGCCATGCAGCAACCTAGATGGAACTGAAGAGCATTAAGCTAAGTGAAAAAGCCAGTCAATGAAAGAAAAATACCACATGATCTCACTCATTTATTGATCATAAAGAACATTATAAACTGATGAACAAAAGGATAGATAGAGAGGCAGTAAAGCATCAAACAGACTGTCAAATTACAGTGGGAAGGTTAGGGAGAGGTGGGGTAGATAAGAGATCAACCGAAGGACTTGCATGCATGCATCTAAGCATAACCAATTGACACAAAACACTGAGGGGTTAGGGCATGTATGGGAGTAGGGTGTGGAGGAAGCAATGGAAAGATATGTAATACATTAATAAAAATAAAATAAATAAAAATAAACTTTCAAACTGTATCAGAGAGAGAGAAAAATAGAAAGTGTATACTTTTAACACCTTGTGTGTCTGAATATTCTCTTTTTTTAAAGTATTTTAATTTATTTCAGAGAGAGAGGAAAGGAGAGGGAAAGAGAGATAGAAACATCAATGATAAGAGACAATCACTGATCAGCTGCCTTCTGCAGGCCCCAAACTGAGGATCAAGCCTACAACCCAGGCATATGCCCTGATTGGGAATCAAACCATGACCTCCTGCTTCTTAGGTCAGTGCTCAACCACTGAGTCATACCAGCTAAGCAGAATGCTCTCTTGCTTTGGAACCATACCAGCTAACCTCAATGGACTTGAATCTAACACCTTTTCTTAAGCAGCTCCCAACATACTTTGCCAACTACAAGCATGAAGACTCCCTAGGATGACTCGTTCTGTAATAATCCAAAACTAAAAACAAACAAACTAACAAACAAAAAAAACCCACTACAGTGCTGTGAATGCATTTCTCCCAGGAGAGCACAGTCCATCTTGTAAGTAATTAAACCCCACAGAATAAACAGGATGCAATGCAGCAACTGAGCATCTACAGGCATAGCCTTGCACCAGAAAAGAGCCATGGATTCTGGAATCATTCAGCTAATCTGTTTCTATATACACAATTACAATACATAGGCATGATCAAGATTTCCAACATTTCTGTGGAAATTATTTACTATAATTAGTGTTGAAACCATCTGAAAGATGCACTTTCCACCTGATACCAGGCCATACAGCCTGAATTACATTTGATTTTCTTTCTCCTTCTGGTTTCCAACACTCTGGTTCTGGGAATAGTACTTAAATTACAGAATCTGGCTCCTAAATTTGGCAGTTGCAGTTTGTAATTTTAATGCTAGGATCTTAGCTTTTCCTAAGTGATTCTGATTTTGTGTGCTCTTTACTCTTGATGACCTAGGTTGTCTATAGTTTAAAAGGAAGACAAAACAAGATTTGCATCTGATCCTATACTGTAAGCCTTCCCTCAATTTTGCCACTTCAAAAGAGAGAGAGAGAGAGAGAGAGAGAGAGAGAGAGAGAGAGAGAG